>JAKTSR010000128.1:0-36282 GCA_030580325.1 Sugiyamaella sp. yHKS617 | reverse complement strand
TAGTTCCATGAGATTCCTTATAAACTCCCACAATGAGTCTACAGACCCATCATCATAATACGGTGACGAAAAGAACTCTTTTAAATGATCTTGGCCAATCATTGAGTTTAGCTCATCTGAATAGATGTCATCAGTCTTCTGTTCAGGAAGATAAACTTTGCTATGGTCATAAGTGTTCTCAGGGGGAACGGGGATTCTATGTTCTGCGCAAGTCCGCTTTGTGGTATTAGCCCTTGAATCAGGTTGTGATTGATTGGTTGTATTGCCGGAGTCATCATTTTTAGGTAGCTGGTTGCTCTGAGCGGTGGCAGCCAGAGGCATTCTCAGAACACTTGCTCAATAGACGTTTTCCAAAAGCACCCAATCTTATTGATGTTTGTCTCCCGGAATCATAAAGCGAAGCATAAGTATCGTGCAGCATTATGGTCATTGACGTATCCTGTTCCCTGTTTCAGCGTGCTTGCTACCCTATTCAGGCATAGTTCACCATCTTTCGGGTCCCAACAGCTATTAGTGCTTAGTGAGTCTGTCTGTCATTTCGGATGTGCGTTTAAACCACAATGCGCGGCAGATGATATTTTTTTTCTTTAGAAATTTAGCAGGAGGATCATCAAGGTCCTTGAACGATGCCTCAAATGTGACGCAGCTTTCCCGTTCACATTTCCACTAAAAATCTAGATGAAATACCGCCAGCCACCTACGATTTCTTTATTTCTGTTTCTAATTAATTCATTATCTATTCCAGTTTAGTTTGCTTGTGTATGTTATTCACATAATTGACTGATTATTATATCCCCGTTGCCCCCAACTATGAGGAAGCCGCGACGAAGGGTTGTTTGCATATCCGTCCCAAATTAGAAGCCGCTGATCGTCAGATGTGACAGGTATGCGAGATCCCTTAACGCTAATCTGAGTTCGCTTAAAGCTTAACTTTCTCCTACTCAGTGTTCTCCGTCTTTCTTGACTAAAATACCCTGGGAGAATCAACTTCAAGATGTCTATTCCTGGGGTTGGTACAGACCGCACTGTTGGAGACGGATATTTTCTTAGAGATACACTGGTTTCCAACTATATTTCGGAGCGACAAGGTTCAGAGCACAATGAGGCACCAGATGGGAGTTCCAAGTTGACGAGACTGATTGAAAGCTTGGCAGATGAAGGATTTATTGATGCCTGGCAGCATGCAAACCTAACGCTTATGCTCCAGGAGCAGAGAACTTATGCTACCATTTGGGAGGCTCTCGCTCGTTCTTGGCCGTTGTTTATAGAAACAGCACGAACGTCATGAATTTTGTTGTTGAATCTTATACCAGATGCAATGCCCGACCGAACCTAAGGAGGTTTTTCATTCTCAGTACCGAGAGCTCGTAAAGTCTTGGACAGGTGAACGGTTTTCTGAAAAACTGTTTCAGTTGCATTGCGGGATGGAAACTTTTGATCTTCAAGATGTGGCGGATACACTTCTCAGTATTCAGGGGGAAGTTACTCTAAAAGTTTTGAAAAATCAGTTCAAGAAACCCTATATTCATCCCACTGCTGTGGACGTCGTTTGGGAACACATCACAGATATTAGCCGTAAAGCCAGAACAGAAATCTCGGAAATTACCGCTAAGGGTCAAGAAAGTGAATGGCCACAGAATTCTGCAATTGTTTCATTCGCGAAAGCAGAAGTCAGTGAAAAATCAAGGTTTTTAAAAGAAATTGCAGTAAAGTTCACGAATGTGGCTCTCAAATAGCATGCTTGGAAACATGAAACGTTATGTGGATTTCATCCTCTATATGGTGTTGTTGCTAATGGCTATGATGGAAACCCTTTTAGAATGTTATCTGTCCAGAGTTGATTTCGATAAAACAGCATTTTGGAGCATACAAGAAGAGACTACTGAGTTCGAGCATAAGGTACGACTTGCGTGTTACAGATTGCAGCAACTTTCCAACACGTTCAAGACCCTGTTAAGTATGTCACGGACGAAGATTTTAATGAGTCAATCGTAATGGCGGAATCCGTTAGTACGCACCTCGAAAACTTATGGACTAAGTATAAAAAATTATTTCCGTCTGAAGAACAAGAACCGTATTTGTGTTGGCTATTGACGAAGCAAATATGCTTCTAGGCTGGGATTGGACTCTCCAGAATCCATTCGACATACTGAGATACCTCTCTCGCTGTCTTGTATCAGGAGGTATCTGACCGGGATTTGTAATTTTAATCACCGGTTCTACCTCCATACTGGCTAACGCTTTACGTCCAATGAGAAATGACCTATTGCTTCAGGATCTCATGGATAGATGTCCACCTCCGTATTACGGATACACCAGTTTTGATCTTCATATGAGATTCGGCAAGGATCCGATATTACAACCGAGCGTGCTGATCTTTACAAATCGTCAAAAAAACCGTCAGAAGAACCTTTTTCCAGCTACTAAATCCCATCACTCGTACTGTCTAAAGTATTTTACGCTGGATTTGGCAGATGTTTCTGGTACTACATGGATCAAGCTGGTTACGACGTATTTGATTTAGCAGCAAAGTTTCTTACTAAGGGCTCGCCGATAACCCTTGCGATTGTTTTTACCTGCTCCAAAGTGCTCTTTTCACCCTTAATGCCGTTTGATTTGCACACCGCGGATACTATGATATCTTCACAAATGGCGCACTTATTGAGTATTGATGAGATGCTAGAAAACTTCAGAATCGCATATCCCAGTGAGCCAATCCTAGCCATAGCAGCGACCCGCATTTTACAGGAGTTTGATGAACCTTCTGGCACCGACCAGATTCTAAGGTTGTTAGAGCTTTTTGTACATTCATGCGTAGGTTCGGGTTCGCACAGGGAGACAAAGGTGAAGCATTCTTCCGATATATGATCACATACCCACTGATTCGCATGGGATTTACGCACGGTTACCTTCCTGTACTTCAATTCCTCTTATTCTTAGAGAATTATTTCGAAGCAAAACATTCGATTGCTGTCGAGAACAATCCCCTCAGAAACTGAATGATCCATTCGACTCATTGGGCATCCTTTAGTAAGTCCCACTTTACGCTTCCTGGTAGAAGCCCATAGATGACCAGAAGGCCTATGATCTCTTGATACCTGTCTTCATCCCCAATAAAGATCTAACTGCTATTCGCGTTCACCGCGAATATGGACTAAAGGATTGGACCGATGAAGAGTTTGATAACATTGCTGAATGTTTTTCGGTAATTCTAATCTAGGTTAGAAATAATCAAGATGGAAGCGACAGAAAATATCGGGGCATCCATGTTTCAATGCAAGAGAAAATCAAGAAGATATTTCCTCAAGGGGGCAAAGTCTTTATCACGATGTATATCCAATTAGGACCATACCCCTGGAAATTTTGGTAACCCCCCGTTCTCAACCCGGACGACCAAGGCAATCAGTCGATAACTTATGATATCCGGTTAGAACGTGATTCAAGCACAAACTGGCCTCAGGTGGAAGCAGCCTTAAGAGAACTAATGGTAGACCAACCAACGAACTTACGGTGAAAAATTGGCTGAGGACTGTGCTGAGCATGACAAGCATCATTATGCGCGGCACCTTGCCCCTGCGCCCGTTCCGCCTCCGTGCCCGTGACTACTTCCCTTCCCCTCGTAGACCAGCCAATGAACTCACGGTCAGTCTTAAAAATTTGGCTGAGGTCGGTGCTGACCATGACAGGCATCATTATGAGTGGCACCGTGCCGCCCGGTCCCCTTCCCCCTCCCGTTATGGTGCCCGTCTCCGTCACCATTCCCGTTCCGGTTCCCGTTCCCCTCGTGCCCAATTTTCCTGAGCTTCGTGCTGATTCTTCTTTTTCTTCATATAGTGTACGAAATTGCTCTTCGTGTTCAAGTACAAACAGCCTTCTGTCAAAAGGAGGTGTTGGAACGTGGGGGCGAGATTCATCCGCCTGTGGAACATTGATACCGGTGCCGGATTTACTCAGGAGACGAGTGCATCGGGCCCGGCCTGCTGCCTACGCCTGCATATATCATGCGTCCATCTGCAAGCCTATGCCTAGACCCTGCATATATGCACGGCCACCCGGAACGGGAGAATTACGGCGGGAAGAGAAGTCCCTGTGATATATACGAAGAGAATAAGTATTTCTGAGCATTTATCAGATTTCTGTAAGTAATAACGATAATGAAAGTTCCTCTAGCGCCAGCTGAAACCGACAGCGCAGTGCGGCGAGGCTTTGCGGTTCGCTATGCATATTGAAGGCATATTGGACTGTGGGGGTACAATTTCTATTCAAGTGAGCTTCAACTGTGCACACGTACACACCAACTGGCCGTTTTGAATGTGATTATGTCCAGCTCAGGCATTGGCTCTTTTCTGAAGGAGAGCAGAGACAAATTGAATGAGGCGTCGACAAAGGGAAAGAAGAAGTACGAATCCGGTGATTGGAAGAAGGCGCCCAAGTTCTCGCTTCCGAGTTCTAGGTCAGCTCGACAACAGGGTGCGTATTGTGGGTGTTAAATATGTGGTACCAGGGTAGAGTCTGGGACCATTATGTGAATGCATTAGTTGAGATTTGAGATTTGTGTACGGGCAAAAGGATCTAAGCTTATAGACAGGCTGGTGGCTCACTTATTGAAAGGTACTAACTACGTGTAGAAGAGGAACGTGAACAGGTGCTGGCGAGACCGCTCTCAGCATTGACCGATCCTAGTCTCTTCCCTCCACCTCCTAAGCATCGGGGATATGAGAATGGCGCACTTGTTCAGCCAGTTCAGCCAGCCCAACCAGTTCCGTCAGCTCAGACAACACAGCTTAGCCAGCCTGCTTATGGCCAGGCTCCTCCCCCGCAAGCTGCCTATGGTCAACCACAGCCAGTCTACGGTCAGGCCCCGCTGCCAGCTCAGCCAGCTCAACCTGGATATGGCCAGCAGCCCATTGCATATGGTCAATCTGTACCACAAGTGCAATCTCCGGCTGGATATGGCCAACCACCAGTGCCCTCTCCAGCTGGCTATGGTCAAGCAATACCCACAACGGTAACTCAACCTCCAGCTGGCTATGGCCAAACCGCCTCTTCAGGCCACCCTCAGTATACCCAGCCCCAGGTTACCCCACAGCCTGTATATGGATCCCAGGGCCCAGCGCCAGGCCACTATGGACAGTCCCCAGCACCAGCTGCAGTTGTTGCTCAGCCTGGTTACGGTCTTTCTTCAGCACCAGTTCCAGCACAGGCACCGGGTCCTGTTCTACCTGGTTATGATCAGTATCCAGCGCCATCACCAGCACCGGCGCCAGCTGCAGTTGCTGCTCAGCCTGGATATGGACAGAACCCTTCATACTCCGGTTCGGCTGAACCTGCAGCATACCCTTCAGCAGCTTCAGTAGGGGTGACTGCTCAACCGCCGGCTCCTCCTGATAGGCCTCCTCTTCCCGATCCTACCAGCTTCCCCAAGCCCCCTATTTTTGGAAACCCCAACTCAGCCGCTGTTTCTGTTCCAGGAAAACCCGGAGCTACTGATACTGTTGGGGAAACCAGAGATAACCAGCCCAAACCCCCTGCTAGAGCTCCGCTTCCCGATCCAACATCTTTTGCTCCTCCACCTGTGTATGGCCGTCCTAGCTCGACATCTTCTTCTGGCAGGGCTAGCACTTCTAAACCAGCCTCTGGTGGCATGCCTCCACCACCTCCTCCACGGCAAAACTTGCCTGATCCTGCAAATTTTGCTCCTCCTCCTATCTATGGAAATCCCGCTAAGCCAGTAGGACTCGACGTCCAGCGGCAGACACCCAGAACCAGACAGACTCCTACACCACCTTCTTTGAGAAACACACCAACCCCTCCCGTCTCATCGGCCGACGCCTCTGGTCCTAGACAGCCTCCTCCGAAGCCGGCTTCTTTAAAGACGCAGCCAATTCCGCCTCCTAAGCCGGCTTCCTTTTCTTCTCAGTCCCCAGCTCAACCTAATGCTCACGGCCAAGTTCCCGCTCCGGCTTCAGCATTACCTCCGCCATATGCGCTAGCTGAGGAGCTCAACCACCTCTCTGTGAACGATACTGCTACCGTGCAAGTGCCGACTCCAGGCCCACAGATCCCGAACTTTGCTGCTGAGATCGCTGCACGACGAGCGCGCAACTCTGTTCCGCAGGAGACTTTGCCGCCACCTTTGTCCGCTTCTTCCACTGGCAATAGTAGCAGCAACGCCAGTATTAATACTGGCACCGGCCTCAACAAACGTGCCCCTCCTCCGCCACCCAAGAAGAAGCCTGGATTAAGTAGTACATCTATTGCCTCTGCTGGCCCTATTCTAACAGGTAATGCCGTTTCTCATGTGCCACTTCCAGCACCAGCACCAGCGCCAGTGGCAGCCCACACCCCATTTTCCCAGGGCGTTGTTCTTTCTGAACAATCGAATCCTCCTAAACCCGCATTTTCTCCAGCCCAAGATGTGCCTCCACCGATCAATCACGCTACTCGGCCGCTGCCTGGAGCAGTCAGTCGCAGCGGGTCTGTATCGGGCGGGCCCAAGAGATTTGATTTCCAGCTCACCACCGGTTGGTTCGCGGTCCCCATGGGACAGCCTCTGGTACTTCCTCCTGACTTGGCTGGCACAGAATACACATATACCACTTCGTCGTCGGGCAGCACTCGCACCTTGAAACTGGCGCTGCGAATTCAGGAGGATCTATCTGTAGTTCGGTTTACCATGACCTGGAATGAGGCTGACCCGGTTCACACTTGTCAGGTCACTCGAACCGACTCTCCTCCACCCCGTGTGCTGACCGCACCGGAATTGCATTACTCACATTCCCAGTATGGAGACCGAGTAGCCTCGTGGGCGGAGGCCAAAACTGGCCAACAAGTGGGCAACGGCGAGTGCTGGACTCTGGCCCAGCAAGCAATCGAACAGGCAACCAATGGCGAAGCCATGACCTCGAAAGGACTGGTCCATGGTATGCTGATATATGCTACTAACCCACTCATTTCGCGAGACGAGATCCGTCGCGGAGACATCATGCAATTCCGTGAGGCCCGTTTCGAGAAACGCGACCCAGCGACCGGTCGTGTGGTTTCCGAGTCGCTGTCCGGCGCGCCTGATCACACCTCAGTCGTGACCGCCGTCAACGGCAGCACCATCCACGTCGTGCACCAGAACGTGTCCAACGTGCGCCGCGTCCAGCCGGGCCAATACGTGCTGCCCGACTTTGTCTCTGGCGACATCAAAATCTTCCGCGTTGTCTCCCAAGATTGGGTCGAACCGCTCTCCGTATAACCCCTGACCCGCTGCCCGAAATCTACGATCATACACTCCGTCTGTCAGCCTCCGCGTCCTGCCTCCAGCAGCTGGGGCTCTGCCCCAGACCCTGAGACTCTCACTGCGCTCGAGGAGGGCTACACCAGTCGGGTGACACTACAGTCTCCTGCGAAGCAGGAGCGAAGCAGGAGCTATGGGGTCCGGGGCAGCGCCCCGGCTGCGCCGGAGCGGTACCCCATAACCTCGACGGCCGGGGCTTTGTCCACGGAGTTCACGGTGGGCATAGTTCTCGGGTTGCTAGCGCCAACGGTCGTGCATGCATGGACGATCACCGTTGAACTGTCGTAGGGAATGCGCCTACCGGCTGTCCGTGTCGGAAGGGACCCTGCAGCTCGTATAGCTTCAGGGCGTGAGGGGCACGCAGGCCGGCGTCCGTGTGGATCTCCACTGTATTATTTCTCTCTTCGCTTCATAAGTGCGTGGGCTGTTGTTGTGAGCTCGGCGCGCCGTGCCGAGCTGTTAGAGGCCAATGCTTCCGGCCGCCGGGCTCTGCCCGGACCCGTTGCTCGTCTCGCTGCGCTCGAGAATACTACTCCTGGGAAACAACGCCGCGTCGTCCTGCCGGAGATGGGCCCGGCCCCGGCCAGGAGGACCCGGGAGATTTCTCTGCCGCAGATCCTGATTGCGGCAAGGACACGGAGACTCTTTGTACCGAAGCGGGGTTGCCCGGTCTATGATGTGGAGCGGCATATATAATTATATTGTGTATAGTGGGTATATAAAGTGGGCACTTTCTGGCAGAAACAAGCGGTTCTCCACTAACCAATTGTTTTGGAATAAATTAAAAGATGATTTACCATATCAAAGAGCTTGTGCTTGAAAATCCTCCTGTGACGGAAACGAATCTCAATTTGGGTCAGGAGACCTCTACATTCAAGGAGGTCAGTTCGACGCTCGACGTCGAGTCGCTCCAGGCTGGAGATGTGCTAGTGCAACCTTTAATTTTCTCCAACGATCCTACTCAGCGTGGCTGGATCCAGAAGGGCGTGGATCCAAAGAGAATGTACATTCCCCCTGTGCTCAAGGGCCAGGCCATGCGGTCTCTTGCTGCTGGTAAGGTGGTTTCTTCCAAATCGGATATGTACGAAGCGGGCGATGTTGTCATTGGTCTCTTGAGCTGGGCCAATTACTCCCTTGTCAATGAATTGCGCATCTCTACTAAGATCACCGATCCCAAAGCTGACCTGCCTACCTACCTTTCTCTCGTCGGAGCCTCAGGCCTCGCTGCTTACTACGGTCTGACTGAGACTGGCAATGTCAAGCCTGAACACACTGTAGTGATTTCTGCTGCTTCTGGCGCTACTGGTATCATTGCTGTGCAATACGCCAAGCATGTTATTGGCTGCAAAAAGGTCATTGGTATCACTGGTTCTGACGACAAGATTGCTCATGTTCAAAAGGCTGGTGCTGACATTGCTGTGAACTACAAGGACCCCAATTTCAAGAAACAGCTTTCTGAAGCTATTGGCCCTGATTTTGCTGATGTCTACTTCGACAATGTCGGTGGTGAGATTCTCGACTTCATGCTGACCAAGGTCAAGCCTTTCGGAGTGGTTGTCGCATGCGGTGCCATTGCCGGCTATAACGACGCATCCAAGGGCTTCATCAGGAACTGGACCCAGATAATCACCAACAGACTCCGTGTCCAGGGCTTCATTGTTACGGACTTCAAGGACAAGCACCCTGAGACTTTTGTCAAGCTGTTTACTGCCCTGCAGCAGGGCAAGATTGCCCTCGGCGACAGCATCAATCTCGTTGATCTCGCCTCAGAGTCTAATCCATTAGACAAGATCCCTGAAGTCTGGGGCCAGCTGTTTTCAGGAAACAAGATCGGAAAGCTTCTCACCAGGGTCTCTAAGATCTAGTTTCCAAGTATGTAAATGAATAAATACCAACGAGCACAGAAATCTGAACAACCTGAATGGAGCAGATATCTTGAAACCCAACTCACAAGCATCATCACGTTTCGCGAGTGCTGTTCAGTCAGTCACTAAACTATTTACTATAGCAATTAGATACTGTTCGAGACATGGAATGCACGGACCGTTCTGACCCAGATAAATAGTGTAACCATTGAATCGCCAAAGTTCAGTTAGGCGACAAGAGCACTAATACGCTGCTTCTATGCTATAAATATTCTGCCAAGCGCGCACTCTGTCAAGCTTAAGCAGCTGAAAGATATGTACATCGAAACGAATATAAACAAGCGCGGAGAAAACCATTCGACATAACAGGGAGACAGAGCCACGCAAAGCCCTACTGGCTAACTCCGGGGCATAGCCCCGGCCGCCGGAGGCACACTTGCAGAAGGGTACACGGTAGTCTAGGTATGCAAAGAAGGCGGCAGTCGTTTGAGGAAGAAGGCCTTGTCATGCCGCAGCGAGAATTCGCCATACGCCTCAGTGAGGTTGTTGATGCTCCAGAACTTGATCCACTTCAGCTTGTTGTGTCGATTATGACCGCTGGACCGAATTTGAAGCTGCATGTGGAAAGTGTAGCGGTCCACTGAGCCTTCAGATTCGATCATTACTGTGCCGTCGAGCCCGCTGATTTTCCAGGTTCCGTTGGTAATTCCCTTGGGACGAGACAGAACTGTGCCATCTTCCTTAGTGTATATAACTGCAGGCTGCTTTTTCGATCTTCTATTAGGCCCGTTGTCGTGGGCAGCTCCGGTAATTTGGCGGGTGAAGACTGGCACTACATCGGCAGGCTCGGCAGTAGTAAGGAGGTTGATACAGGCACCATCTTCGAAAAACTTGGCGTAGCGGTAGTATGTCACCATATGGATAGGAGCATTCCACGATTCACCAACACCAGGACGCAAGTAGTTACATGTGCTGATGTAAACCCCGTCAAATCTTATTCGGGGACGTTCCAGATACATTCTGCGGAAAGAATTGCCCCAGTATTTCTTGGCCGACTCAAAGTCGTCGCCGTTACAAAGCTCTTCAATTGCATCTTCGGTATAATGCTGTTTCCCGTATTCCTGTTGACAGAGGGCGATCCAGATGCTTTTGGTAGTGTATCCAATATATGCAAACGACTTGCAGGCATATGTACATTTGGTGAAAGAAGATAGGTCATCCAGTGCGAGATAGCGAAATATTTCCGATATGATTTCCACTGGCATCTGGAGAATCGGGCATGGAAGCTCTTCATCTTCGGGCGAAATATGAAATTGGCCCAGCTCTTTGGTGAGCTCGGAAACCGACTGATTGCTATCACTCAACGGAGTTTTGTCCTGCATTGCCGATTTGCTGCTCATAGCTTTTCCATCGCCAGAAACATGTGCCTTGGAGGTTGTTAATTTCCTAGGTGGGTTGATTGAGAAATATTTTTCCCGGTATAGCTTGTCTACTCGCTCATTGAGCCGGAACGCGTCCCTATAATGTCTGACAGCATCCGAGAGTTTTCCAGTGTGTTCGCTGTCCACCGCTCTTTCAAAGGCTTCCAGAGCATCCAAGTCTGTTTGGGTCAAGTCCTGGTTATAGAAAACATGTTCAGGGTGTTCAGCTCGGAACTCGCTATCAGGCGTAACAACTCTAGTGGGCGAAATATGCCGCTCTCCAGAAGGTCCCGCCATGGAGTTCGAATTTCTGCGAACTGCTGCTCCCCCAGCAGTACTAACAGGTTCATTTGAACTCGTGCCTGAACCACTATCGGCTCCAGTATCACTCGCGGCTGCCGGGTTCTCTGTGCTGCCTGCCTCCGGATGGTGTCTACGTTGAACCTCTGACCTCCAGGCCTGTCTGAACTGGTCTAACTCGGACATTCTATTTTCTATCTTCTGTTCCCAAAATTAAATCCTCTGAAAAATCGATTCCAGTCGGCCCCAACCGCTTCCAAAATTTTTATATCAATGACAATTTCGCAATTATCGCCTGGAGTTATGTGATTTACGAGTGTGCTATCTCTGCAAACGTGAATCTCCCATCCACACGCACTCGCTCTCACACACTCTTCTCTCTCTTTAGTTTCCCCGTTCTCTCTCGATATCTGGATAACTAGTACACACAAAATACCCGTGCGGTCAAAATGCCATATCTCTAACTGAATATGCCATTATATAATCCGTGCCTTCGTTACTGAACTCGAAGGGTAGAATATGCATTTTAAGACAGCAGAACTGAGCGAATCGAGTACTACTGAGCGGAGAAGCTGCGCTAGATTTTAAATCTCGGACTATCAGTCAGGGTCAATTAATGTCAACCATCCGCAAACCGATTTTGCGTATTAATTTTCAATTTACGGAGTTAGGTTGGTGTTCCTCTCTTATCCACCTCCCTCTCATCCTCGCTATTGTACTACACTGCAAGCACAGCCATGGCGCTTATCGTGCATCCAATCTTGCATAAGGTCCCGCTCGATGCTGCTCAACGTCTCAGATCTCGGTATCTGCTCGGTTGTGCGAGGGATAAAGGCAATTCAACGGTCAGACACGGATGAAATGGATGTCTTGAAGAAGTTCGACGATAGCATTGAAGGTATGTAATGCGTTGATCTCGTTGTGAGCATACTTCATTATGTTGCTCTATATAATGGACATTGATCAATGAAACCCTCACATAGGTAATTTTTTTATTTTATATCAGAAATACCATGATCATTACAGACACCTAATGAACGATTTGCTTTACCTGCGGCAAGTTGCTGATTCCTCTGTTGACGGTATACCAAGCCGAGATCCGCAAGACATTAGTGGGAACTCCTAATTGTCGACAACTCAATAAGTTCGCGTTCAGGGGCAGATGAAGCTGGTGCAAGTATATTTCTAGTGGTGTTGGGCAGTTCAAATCACATCCTGATCAATCATGGCGATGACCATTTCAATAATATATATATATAAATATATATTTTTATCTCAATCCGAAAAGACTGGTAGGTTGTTTCCGTTATGCGGTCAAGCACGCCTTCAAACAGTCGATTAACGAGAGCCATTCCCGGCAGTCGCCTTCCTCTAGCACAGCGAGAGGAGCCACGGGGCCCGGAGCGGTGCCCCGGCCGCAGGAGACGTGACCCCTTGAGCGAGCCCCTATCCCAAGCTCGAACCAACATACTCGAGAAGCCAGCTATAGTCACAGCGACCAGGGCACCTATCTGAGCCAATCTGGCGGAGCTACACTTCGCGGGCAGAGCCCCAGACCAGCCACAACAGGGCTGTCTTCAGCCCGCCTCTGCGGGTCTTTTAAGCGAGAACCAGCGTCAGGCGGGTGACTGAGAGTGGCCAGGTGCCGCTGGAACACTAGTACGCATTTTCGCATGAAGCCTTCAAATAGAGTTCGCAGGGGAGATAATTTACACATATTTGTGCAGGCATGCCAGCCACGTAAATAGAGTAACGGATTTATACCAGGGCGAGCTGCTACCATCAGGGGTTTTCGAATAGGTCAACCGAGAAGAAAGCAGCTAGCAGCACAGCGGCAGTGAATGTACCGTTCGGTTTTTGTTGATTGACTGCCGTATGCAGTATAGTGGTACCCCTGAAATTTCAATTTTAGGTCGCGTTCTGCGCCAAAGCGTGCTAATATAGGACCCTTGCCCTGGCCAAAATTGGACAACAACATGTATTCGCATATAACGCAGTACAAGCAGAGACATAAAGCGAAAGGCAAACAAACTTTTGTGCCAGAGATAAATTAGACATAGCAGCCCAGTCAGACACTGACAGTACTCACGAAGCGATCAGTCAAGGGAATTGCGACATTCATCAGCCTGCTCTGGACCTGTAGCTCTATCCACTGCTGTCATTGCACACTTTTGAGTTGGTCCGCCAGGTTCTTCACGCGTAACACACGCGATCCATACGCACAGACTTAGGTGCAGAGTCAGGAGAGCCAGCCTTCCAAAAAAGTTGAAAACAGTCTTCCATCAGCTAAGCCGTTCAACAACTGGGACTCGAGATCAGACCGAACACAGAAACTAGCAACGAATTCTCAAAAACCAGGTTCCTCACCTGATCATCCCTAGTCACATTCTGGTCAGCCGCTGTCTTCCGTCTCCTCAGATCCGTTCGCACTCGGACCAATAGTAAGTAACCAGTCATGACCAGCCATTTCCGTGATCATGGGGTGTGCTGCTCGCGAAGCGAGCACTACGGGGTCCGGGGCGCTGCCCCGGACTCCGTGGCTGCTGCTGCGCTGGAAAAGGGGTGACGGGACTAACGAGGGTAGCAGTAGGCGGAGAGCGCGACGATGATGTCGTCGGTGAATTACAGCCAGCCGGTGCACAGCCGGGGCCCGTCCGTGGACAAGTACCCCGACTTGGGTGCGGTCCACGGCGGAACGCAAATCGGCAACCATAGTTACAACAACAGCTTCAGCGGCAGCGGCAACAGCAATGGCAACATCAACAATACCAGCGGTGGCTACGTCAGTCCCAGAAATAACAGCTATGGCAATGACAATGGCAACGGCGGGGGAAATCCAGCTGGTGGAAATGCGTATGGCGGTGGACCTGGTAGTGGCAGTGGCATTAGCAACGGCGGTGCCAGCATCAACCCGAACCTGACTAGTGGGTCGGTACACACATCGCGGTCGTCTACGGACGACGTCTCGATCGACGAGACCATAGCCGGCTATCACCACACGTTCTGTCAGTTCACCGGCCACTACAACGGCATCTGGGACGGTTCGTCGCGCCACGATGGCAGGCGGGAGGGCCAGCCTGTGCCGGGATCGAAAGCACGTCAGAAGCTCGAAAAGCTGTCCAAGATCCATTTTTCCGAGCTGTCCACTGACGTCTATGACGAGCTGGTCAGGAGAGTCGACCCGCTTCCTCATGAGACCGAGTACCTGGCCCCGAGAGAGAATATACACAGAAAAAGAAATCAGGCTCGGCAAAAACTGGCGATGCTGTCCCCTTCGCGGTTCAACGACCTGGTTTCGGACATCCTCTACGAAATCGAACGCAGATACCCGAATCTGCGTGCTGATCCACCCCTAGACCAAAGACCACCTAGCGAGCAGACCAATGCTGCTAAAACGTCCCCAGCTCTGGAGTCGCCAGCACCATCGCCTTACCTCACCACACGCAGATTCAGCAACGCATCCGCCGTTTCCAATGCCACAAGCAGGTACACCTCGGAGGACTACCATCTCCGGGACTCAGTAATGCCCCCGAGAAACTCGAGTCTGAACAATCTCGGCGGCAATAATAGTCCTGGGTCTACCCCACCGATTCCCTCAAATAACGTGTCCGCCCATCAGCACAATCCATCAATTGTGCCTCCACCGCAGGAAGAGGTATCGATCCCGCCCTCCAACCGATCGGCCCCTTTAGCCCAGCCAATAAAATCCACGACTATTATTCCAACCAAATCTGTACTAGTTGAAGAAGGCGATGATGACGACGAAGACGATGACGATGATGAAGGTTTCCAGGACACAATTGACGCAGACGACGAGGCCGAAGAAAGTGCTGACCTGACCAGCAATAACAACACCTTCTCTACCAACGGATCACTGAGGAACAGCAAGAGAATGTCCATGGCCATGCCATTAAGTGATATAGAAGAGGAAGCCGATGCTGCCAGACTTGCCGCTGTAGCTGCAGCTGCCAACGGTGAAATTGCTGTTAACGACGAAGCCGCTAACGGGCCCTTAGACTCTGCTCGCGACCTAGATAGCAAGCTTGAAGGAGAGGATCTCGAGGATGACGAGTCAGATGACGAATCCGTATCTGCAAAACTGAAAGACCGAGATGAGCAAATCCAGATGCTGGTTGCTGAAGGGTCTCGAATGGACGAAACAATCAATCGCCTCGAGGCTCAATTGCAAGAGTCCGAAACGTTGAAAAACACCCTTGCAGAGGAAAATAATCGACTACACGACATGGTAGGCGAGCTGGAAGACCAAAGACAGCAGGCGGTGGATGAGAAACAGACGGTTCAGCAGCGGTTGGACGAGCTCGAGAAATCAGTTGAAGCGTCTACGGCTACAATTGCAACACACGAAGCTGCGATTGCTGCCCATAAAGAAACTGTGGACAAGCTCACACAAGAAAAGAGCAAGTCATCCGACGATTTGTCGCGTGCGAATGCGCTGCTCGCTCAGTTGCGCCAGGAACAGTCGATGGATTCTGATTTACAACAAGTCAACGCGAAACATGTGGAAACCATCGCTGCTCATGAACGGACTATCGACGAATTCAAAAAGCAACTCGACTCATCTAAGGAGACTCATTTTAGAGAGCTCGACGATTTGAAGCAGCACCACAGTACCGAACTAGACGACCTCACTTCTAAGCATACAGCTCTGCAGGATGAGCTGGATTCGCATAGAAAACGTGTCGAACAGCTCAAGAGCACCCACCAACAGGAACTCGAAGATCTCGTCAGCTCGCACTCCATGGCTATTCAGCAGTATAAGGACGAGACTGACCAGCACAAGGCTAATCTGAGTTCGCTACAGCAATCATTCAGTGCGCTAGAACAAGAACACAGCACAGCTAAAGAGCGCCAACTTGAATACAGTGAGAATGACACTTTGAAGAACGACTATCTTGCTTTACAAAATAAGCTGGCTGAGCATGAAACTGTAAGTATAGACCCCAAAATATCAACAGAGATATCAAAGAAGCTATCGCTGAAGATGAAACACAGATACTAACAACTACAGACAATAGCATCTCTCAGGGGACAATTGGTGTCAAAATCAGTTGCTCCCTCAGAGTCCACTGGCGAAGCCGATCTGCAAACCAGATATGACGAGCTATTGAAAGATCATGGGAAACTACAAGAAGAGCTGGAAGAGCAGCAGAAGATCACTGAGCAGGTCCGACAAGAGGCTAAAGAATTCTTACTTGAAATGAGAACGTTAGCAGAAAATCAGCGCAACCTAGAGTCAGCAGAAAAGATGGCTGCGCAGGTACAGGCATTGAAGGTCGAGGTTCAAGAATGGAAATCGCGCTATTCAAGAGCCAAAGGCCTTGTGCGCAACCTGCGAAACTCTGCCTATGGCGAGAATTCCGTTTTTGGCGCACCAAAATTCGCATTGGGCAACGATAGTCCATACGTCAGCCCAGAAGGAAGAGTAAGGGATGTGAGTGTGACTAAGTTCCAAGTGGCTGTTGATGAATTTCTCACCAAATCCCGTATGGGCACGTCGGACCTGCTGGATAACCTTCACAACGTCGTAATTGCTACGAGGCACATCACCCAGGATCTCAACGGGCTTGAAGACGTCGCTCCTGTTTCTGAAAAAGTAGAAACTGACCTTGCTCAATGCGCCACCCTAGTGTCCAGAACAGCTAATCAGCTCATCTCGACAACACGTAACCATCGCATCTCCGGTGGTATGGCGCCTATCTCAATTCTTGATGCGGTCACGTCAGATCTCTCTTTCGCCGTGATTGAGCTCATCAAAGTAGCCAAGGTCAGGCGGACCAGCAATCGCGACACCGCTAGTTCGATTGGCTACAGCCCCAAAGATATTGACTTTGCTAAAGCCTCGCGATTCAGTGGCAGCTCTCTTACCTCACCGACTGATTTGCATCCGGTCGTGACTCCCACCGAAGACCTTCATATGGAACGTTCGGATCCGAGACGTTACGCCACGAGCAACAGCAACCAGTTCTCCAGCACCAATTTCAACATTGAGGATCCGGACAACACCATTGCCGAATTACAGGGGTATCTCGAAGAACAGACTTCAAGTGCAATTGATTCAATCCAATCGCTATTGACAGCCATCAAAGACGGCTCCAGCCTCTACGTTCTGCGACACAACATGCTGGATATCATCAAACTGGTAGACATCACTGTAGTAGCCACTAGCACATCTATGAAACAGACTAAGAACTGGCTTCTCAAAGACAAGGGATCTTACATTTTGGAGAATCTGCGTGATTGCTCTCAACGCATGGCCCAGCTCCAGGAAGAGACCAAAAATGTTGATGGCGACTCAAACCCAGATCGCCAAGTCAAGCAGCGTCTGGCTGGAATCGCCTTCGACATGGCCAAGTTCACAAAAGAACTGGTCAAAACCGTCGAAGAGGTTAGTCTTACGTCGGAAATTAACCACATTGACAGCCAACTGAGATAGAGACATAGCGCTCCTGTATTATAGTAATGAGATATGTGATTGGTTTTTCTTTGCCCGTTTGAGGGACATCCTGAGCATGCGGTCATGCTTCTCGCGCACTTTACGGGCTGGCTCTGGCGGCCGGATTCCATCCGTGTCCAGCTGGTAGTAATGCGTTGTCTCACACTGGGAAAGTTGAAGACGAGAACAGTGCGGAGTTCGCTACCCCATCCAGGGAGAGAACGGTCGCGAAGCGAGCACAACTAGGTACGGGCGGAGCCCGGCCGGCAGAGGCACGCCAGTCACAGTAAAAGAGTCGGGAGCTAGGTAAATTCTACTTAGTCTAGGAATTTCGCTGGACGTAGACAACTCCGGACTTGTGCAGCGCATCTTCCACGATTTGCATCGCCTTAATGACTTTCTCCTCCTCGAGACGCTGTCCTATGACTTGGACGCCGACAGGGAGACCATGCATCTTGGTAGCGTTGTAGTTTGAGTAGGCACCTCTGGCAACGCGGTTTAGTTTGCTGATTTTCAGGTCGCTGGGAAGCTCGTCTTTTTCTCTGTCGACACGAGTTACAGGAAGGACGCCTGCAGCAGCATCTACCAAGTTGAACATGAAAGTGTAGCCACAGGACGAGATAGACTCGTACAGACCCTTGTGAGGAAGAGCAGGAGTAGCATTCGGTACAGTGACAAGGAAGTCAATGCCGGACGCTTTCCAGGCGTCGAAGAACTCTTGCTTGTAAGTCTCTCTTTCGTAGACCAGATCCCATCTTTCCGTGATTGTCTTTTCGTTCCAATCGCGAGTCAGGTATGCCCACACAGGATCACGGAAGATGTGCAGCACAATCCAGGAGTAGATCTTCTTGATGAATCGAGGCAGTCTCTGAGCGAAGGCGACTCTGGCGACACCAGCATCGTTGTTTTCACCCCAACGCTGGCTACGAGTGGCAATTTTCACAGCATCTGAGCAGAGCAATTGAGAGGCAATGCGCAAGCATCTGAGTGGGTCTGGGGCATCAAAAGTTACAGTAGTATGGCCCTGTTTCTCCAGAGCATCGACAACAAGATTCAGAGCACGGGCACAGGCGGGAGAGGGGGTCACAACACCATCGTCATACAATACACCCACTTTCAGCTTGGCAGGTAGCTCGACCTCGCGCCACGGGATAGGATGAACGGAGTAATCATACTCCCAGGGTTTGAGGTCAATAATAGTCTTCAGGAAAAAACTCAAATCAGCTAAAGTTCTGGTCATGGGCGAGTAAACGGCAGGGATGCCCTCCTGACCAGGCATAGAAGTATTGTTTCCAGCCTTCGGGAATCTTCCAGTTGAGCACTTCAAACTGTAAATACCAGAAAAATGTGCTGGGACACGAACAGAGCCAGCAACATCAGTGCCAATACCTAGTCTGGATCCGCCGTAGGCAAGCAGAGCCGCTTCACCACCGGTAGACCCACCAGGAGTATAATCCCTATTATATGGATTACGGGTAACTCCCCAGAGATCGTTATATGATTCAAAAGAAAGAAGAGTGAAAGGAACGTTGGTCTTGAGCATAGGCACGGCACCAGCATCTCTCAGCATTCTAACAATTGGCGCGTCTTTGGTGGCAGGCTTGAAAGCTAAAGCACTATATCCAATACAGGAATCATAACCGGTAACGTTGACAGTATCCTTGAAGGTAATAGGGAAGCCCGCCAATGGGCCCTCCAGATTGGCATGCTCAGCCCACTTTTCAGAGTCCTTGAGGAAGATTTCAGTAATGGCATTGAGCTCAGGCTGCGACGCTAGAGCTCGTTTGCCGTAGGCTCGTAGAACGGATAGCGGTTTGATCTCTCCGGCCTGTACTTTAGCCACAACCTCGGAGGCCTTCTGAGCAAGGATTTCCTTTTCATCCTCTGTCAAAGGGTCCTTATATTCTGGTAGAGCATTGATCCGGTCTTCTCGCTCTTGCTGCTTAGCAGCGATTGTCTTCCGATACGCGAAGTATGAGAACACCATCTTGAGACCTGGCCAGTGTAGTCTTAATCACGCACGCTAGGAAATTGGGCCCACCCAGTCGATTTCAAAAAGCTGGACACTGGTCACAAACAGTTCAGATCAAGTCAGTAGCGGAAGACGATGGCAGGGACTTACCTGCCTATTTATACCCCCACTGGACGGCATGGGAATAGGCGGGGAAGAGACATCTGCAGGTGTCGCTTATACTAGCTGTTAACTGATAAGGCACTGACTGCATAAGATAGACCACTTCGGTTCTACGCGGAAATCCTGTGCCGGCTAGGCCCCGCTCCTGCCCCTGGCGGTTCTTTCGTATCAGATCAGAATTGGGACCACCCGCAGACACGAGCGAGGGGCATTTGTGACAGAGTGGAGGTTAAAGAAAGGGTGAAGAAAAACGAGTTGCAAGAAAGAGTTGCGAGAAAGAGTTGCGAGAAGAGTTGTATTTTACCGCTTGCTAGTGCAACAGGACTAGGCACTGCTCTTCTACGAGCATGCCCGCATAGCCGGCCCTAGGCCCTAGAACAGTTGCCATTGAAATATCGCTGCAGATATACAGTGAGGGAATGAGAGGTCGATAGATGTTGGATATACCCAATCTAGGAGCATCTGCATTGTCAAGTTATCGACTGCCCGACGAACACTGGCATCCATTGGGAAGAGAAGGACGTTCTGATTTCGATTCTGGCATGAGACAGTCTCTGATTTCAGTTGAAGAGTTGACTCTAAATTCCTGGATCTGGCCGCGAACATGCCGAGAACGCCCGGCTATCGGCCAGATCTGCTGCGCCGTGCAGCACCCCGCTGTCTCTTAACGTATACTGAAATGTCGGGGAACGCTCGACGCCCGAAGAATATTAGGTCCACAGTTCGAGCGTATAAAAGCCGGGGTACCTTCGTTGATCTGAATAACCAATTCAGAATTTTCTCTGAATATAGGATATTATCTGCAATTGCTTAAAGCCAAATGACCAGTGCGACCAGTGTTCATTTTGATGCCGACCAGATAGCTATAACCTGGGAAGATGGCCCTATCTCCAAATAGTGAGTTCAGCAGTTCGAGTATTTCCTATTCCGAGCAATGACATAAATGACAGCTCTCACAGTGCTAAAATAAAACGACTGAATACTAACATTGGAAGCCACAACATCTGGTTGAGAGACACCTGCCAGTGTAAAGAGCATTTCCATCCAATCACCAAGCAGCGTCTGCAGAATACATTCTCGGTTAGTACTAGGCGGTTCCATTCGGATTTTTGAGTATTGCCTAACAATTGATCTAGATTCCTGAAGACGTTCGGGCAAAAGACGTCAAGATCGCTGGAGATGCAGTCGATGTCACCTGGGAATACGACGGTCATGTCAGCTCCTACCCCGTTGAGTGGTTGAGACTGCACTCGTACGACCCGGTTCTGGTCCAAGAAAAAACTGCCAAACTAGAGAGGATTCTTTGGGCACCCAAAGATATGGAGAAGGGACTACCTAGCGTGGACTATCACAAGGTCATGGAATCAGACGAGGCAGTCGCCGACTGGACCAAAAAGATTGTAAGTACGCATGTCCCCCCTCTACCTCTATCACACAAAAAACTCTTTCTCTCATTTAAAGAACCACTTCTAACGCCCTAGTTCGTACACGGCTTTTGTATGATTGACAATGTTCCTGTAAACCCTCAGGACACGGAAAAGCTGGTGGAGAGAATCGCCTATATTCACCACACTCACTATGGCGGATTCTGGGACTTCACTGCCGACTTGGCTATGAACGACACGGCCTATACAAACTTGTACCTGGCTTCTCACACTGACGGAACCTACTGGTCCAACACTCCTGGTTTGCAGTTGTTCCACTTGCTCCACCATGATGGCCGTGGCGGTGAGACAATGTTAACCGACAGCTTCAAAGCTGCCGAAGAGCTCAAGAAACATTCTCCAGAGGCATATGAATTCCTATCCAAGACGCTGATTCCCGCTCACAGTGCGGGTGAAGAGTCTGTATGTATTACTCCTACCTCGCCACAGCCTGTATTCACTCATGACCTCCAAAACCCGCAAGAGCTCGTGCAGGTTCGCTGGAACAACGACGACCGCTCTACCATGGACCAATGGAAGAACCCGGACGATGTCGTCAAGTTCTACAAGGCCATCCGTCTATGGAAGAAGATTCTCGAAGAGCACGAAATTGTCGTCAAGCTTGTGCCCGGCCGCTGTCTTATTTTCGACAACTGGCGTGTCCTACACGGCCGTATGGGCTTCGACGGCGCGCGAAGAATGTGCGGTGCCTACGTGAACCGCGACGACTTCATCTCCAGGCTGCGTCTGCTGAACCTGGGCAGACAAGAGGTACTCCGCGCCTTGTAGCTAATTGTATATACCTCAAGTCAAACTGAATGTTTCTCCAAATTTGTTGTATTCTCGAGATATCCCCACAAAGTAACCTAACCCGATCACTCGAACAGGCAATTTCAGGGGGTTGCCTTCACCGTCGGCCCCAACTGCCCCTCCTCTTCCTGTTTCCCGTGTAACTGTCTACAGTTCCAGGGGGATGCCTCCGGCGGCCGGGGCGCTGCCCCGGACCCCGCTGCTCCTCTCGCTGCGCTCGAGGAGGGCTGCGGCCTAGGTGGACCAACACAGGCTCCAAGCTAAAGCACAATAGTGCTCAACAGCGGTGGAACGTTGCTAGAAAGAAGACCGCAGCACTCCGAAGGCAGCGGCCCTCCTCGAGCGCAGCGAGAGGAGCAGCGGGGTCCGGGGCAGCGCCCCGGCCGCCGGAGGCATCCCCTACAGCGAGCTAGGCGTCAGATGTCTATTTTAGGTACAAGTTCAGCTTGCTGATGACCTGCTTAGCGATCTGCGTTGGGTCCTGGTCGACTGTGGACATGGGGATGGAGAAGCCGCCGTTTTCGATGAGCTCTTCGTTTTTAGGGACCTGCATCAGAGCGGCCTGGCTGGCGACCATGTTGGCGCCCATGTAGTGGTTTTTGCGGGCGCCAACACGGGCTACCAGCACTTCTTCGGGGGCCCACATAAATGCAATGACGATTCGAGTACGCGGGAGCACCTTGGACTTGAGATATTCTCTGTATTTCGGCGTCAGAGCCGAGCAAGCTGCGACCGCGACATACGATTTGCTGTTCTCGGCAGCGGCCTGGCTGGATTTGAGAGCGACATCAGCAAGCCAGTCCCATCGGTCATCGTCCGTCAGAGGAATGCCGTTGGACATTTTTTCGATATTCTGAAGCTCGCGTTAGTATCCTATGATTCTGCAGTCTGCCGACTGAAGTCAACAGCTCCGCGCGTACCGAAGAAGAGGAACTGAAACTCCACTCAGACTTCACTAAGTAGCGGCAATCATATGGCGAATATGCCTCGAGAACTTACAGCAGGAGGATGGAGACTGTCGCCCTCGATGAAGGGTGCCTGAGCAGCATTAGCCAGCATCTGCCCAACCGTGGACTTGCCAGTACCAGCGGGTCCGCCCACGATTATGACCAAGGGACTCTTTTCTTCAGCGGCAAGCGATCCAACACTCATTTCGAACTGTTTTCCCCCTGAGATGCTATCACTCAACAAACTGTTTCTGCTGATAGCGGTGACTCAGAAATTCAAGACTCCCCGGATCAATTGGGGGCAGACGAGCGCGGCAGAAGCAGCGGAGTGGGGGTTTGACGCGGGGATCGGCGGCCTCGAGATCTCCCGCTAGCGACATGAGAACTTTTGAATTCACGTATAGAATACAGCTTCGTGTTTACGCCGAATTTAGCGTTTGGACTGTCAATCAGAACAGACAGAATTGGTTGGCGCTTGAGGACCTTGGCCTGTACGGTCCACATTACAGCCTGCGCCGGCCGCCCAGCCAGAACCGGAGAGCCAACGCTCAACTTGAGCTTTGCTCGAGTTGCCGTGGCGTCTGGGGCGCAGCCCCAGCCACTGGAGGCATCCTTGAAGTGAGAGCAAGCAGGCTTGCGGGCATACTGACGAGTATATATACTATTTACAGAGCGGCAGTGAAGCAGCGATTATGTACTACGACCGAGCGGTGTATACTTTTTCAGAGACGGATATCAACGAGTAGGGGCCGCTCAGCAGTTTTTCCGCGACGAACTTTCTGGCCTTGGGCTCGCCGTGGCGGAGGAGAATGGCACCGATTAATGCATGGATAGAGCGCGCGAATACGGACAGTTCGCCGGTGAATTTTGCGTCGAGATTCTGGTCGCTTGCCGGGTCCGACACTCGTTTCTTCCAGAAAATGCTCTTTGAAATACCAGTTTTCTTGCAGACCTCATGCAGAGCCGTCGAGCTGGATAGGACCTCAATTGGCTGTGGGGAGATATCGAAGTTATGTTTATTAATGGCGAGGGGGTTTTCGGTGGTTTGGGATACGGCGAAGTGACAGGCCTGTAGTCGGAGGAACTCTTTGCCCAGAATGGCCAGCTTCTCGTTGTATGGTTTTTTGCCATGAGCAAAGCTTTTGTGAGTAATTGTTTGTAGAATCACTGGGTCCGGCAGTGAGTATTCGTCTCCCAGAAAGATCTTTGCATCTTTCAGCGTGTCTTCGTTTCCAGGGTATGTGACGCCATTGACGGTCAAGTACTCTTCTTCATTTTTCTTGAGACCTCTTGCTCGGACTGCTCCATCTTTGGTGTATACGAGGGAACGGACCTGGGTCTGGTGGGCCGGTCGTGATGTTAATGCTAGATGGTGAGGGATATTGACGGTCATCCGGTAAGAAGCGCTTCCAAGGGGGGAAATTACCCGCAGGGCCCTTGGAATGTGTCGTAATGTCATTTCAAATGCAAATAAATAAGGGCTGTGCTATACAACGAGTGCGGACCAGGCCTAGTCGCTATTGATTTTCGGGCAATTGATCTTGTGAGTAGATGGCATGGTTGATTTTTGAATTTTTCACTTCACCAAAGTACCCTTGCCCGGAGCAAAATATGACGGTTATGCGGGCTAGGGGCAACAGAGCGGGTTCAGGCGGGATACGAGCGAGAGAGCGAGATTAGAAGATATTAGTGACGCCGCTCAATTCTTGAGTGTATTTTCTTTCACACTCTCCGCGCTTTCTCCCTCTCTTGGCCCTTTCGGGTGTTGTGAATCTGCCGCTCTCGCTCATCTGTAGCAGACCTGTCTGCCTACTTGAGCGCAGCAGTCGGTATCTTGAAAGGGGTTCAATGCCTATCTGGGCCTGATAAGAAAAAATATTACAGATTCGAACTCCAAAGCCTGGAAAGTGAAGAACTTCATTCGAATTGGCCGTAAATCAGCACATCTTTGCAACGGAATAGAAATCAGATGGACATTTTCAAGTTACTCACGAGAGGAGCTACCGTGCAGCGGAACGGCAAGCATAAACAGGATTTGGAGCTTTTCAATCCCAATGCGAAAGCTACAAAAGCGGCGTCGGACCGGTCTGAATCGATTGATCTGAAGATCGCAAAGGAGGTTGATTTTTTCAGAAACAACTCCAAAGCCGAGAACAAGAATAAAAATAATGATGCCTTGAAGATGATGGAAGACGACGGTTCCAAGTCAGTTCCTAAATCGAAAAAGGCGAACAGCAGCATCGAAGAAACTGAGCACATGACCGAAGAAGATGCTGAAGATTTAACTGATGTGCAGCTAAGTATCACTTCGCCAGAGGAGGCGGCAATCCAACGAAAAAAGTTCAAAGTGAAAGCCACTGGTGACGACGTCCCGCTGCCAATCGGTTCATTCCAAGATCTGACCACGAGGTTCCAGCTGCATAAGAACCTGTTGCGGAACCTCGAGCGACAGAGCTTCTCATCGCCTACGGCTATCCAGTCCGAGTCCATTCCTATTCTCCTTCATGGAAGAGACCTGATCGCATGTGCCCCTACTGGTTCGGGTAAAACATTAGCATTCACCATTCCGTTAGTCCAGTCTTTGAGAGAACACAAGGCAACAGGCATCCGCTGTCTGATTGTGTCTCCCACAAAAGAACTGGCTACTCAGATATATAATGAGGTTGTCAAGCTGTCTCGCGGCCGAGATCTCAAAATCTGTATTCTGACCAAAGCAGCCGCTGCGAAATTCAGAAACGACGTGGTGTCACGGCAGAAGTTCGACATCCTCATAACCACACCACTGCGTCTGGTCGACGCAGTCAAGTCGGAAATTATCGACCTCTCTCAAGTCCAGCATCTTGTACTTGACGAGGCCGATAAACTATTTGAACAAGGATTCTTGGAGCAGACCGACGATATCCTCGCTGCCTGTTCCAATCCCAGACTCCAAAAGGCCCTGTTTTCGGCCACTATCCCCTCTGGCGTTGAAGAAATGGCTAAGACTATCATGCATTCACCTATCCGTATCATTGTTGGCCACAAAGAAGGTGCCTCCCACGATATTGATCAAAAACTTATATACACTGGTAACGAGCAGGGCAAGCTCATCGCCATTCGACAGATGATTGCAGGCGGCGAAGTTGTGCCTCCAGTGATCATTTTCGTGCAATCCATCCAGCGTGCCAAGGCACTATTCCATGAGCTGCTCTATGACAAGGTCAATGTGGATGCTATTCACGGAGAGCGCACTCAGAACCAGAGAGACAAGGTTATTGAACGGTTTAAACAGGGCGAGATCTGGGTGCTCATCTGTACCGATGTGCTATCCAGAGGTATCGATTTCCAGGGAGTCAACCTCGTAATCAACTACGATGTCCCACAATCTTCGCAGTCATATGTGCACAGAATCGGTCGTACTGGCCGTGCTGGACGGGCCGGCAAGGCTGTCACCTTCTTCACTAAAGACGACAATGAAGCTGTCAAGAACGTCATCAATGTCATGAAACAAAGTGGCTGCGAGGTTGGCGACTGGATGCTCAAGATGAACAAAATCACTAAGAACAACAAAAAGCAGCTGAAAAAGAAGCCTGTCGATAGAACCGAGATCTCCACCGTGCCGTCGGTCGTGCGCCAGAAGCGCAAGCAGAAGCGGGAAATGGTCGAGGCCTCGAAGAAGCGCAAGCTCCAGGAGTCGGGCTCAGCGGAGGACTCGGATGGCTCGGATTCTGAATAACTGGAAGGGCCCCCCGCAACTGGGCGCTGCCCCACACCCCGTGGCTCCTCGACCAGCGCTCGAGGAGATGGTGAGGGAGCTGCTTCACTCAAGGGACCTTCAAGAGAGCTTCGCGGGATTGCCTCGCGAAAGAGCTTCGCGAGAGACGAGTGACTTACCTCTATAGAATAATCTTAATATATATTTAGCATCAACTTTATACAAACAAACTTTTCAGTCGGCGTCTAGTGCTCGGCAGCGTGTTCGGCCTCCTCCTCGACGTGGTGGTGAGGGTAGCCAAAGACGTTTCTTCTGCCAATGATCTCGCCCAAGGCGAAAATGCCGAGGAATTGGACAAGGTAAGCGCCACCAGTAACGACTTGCTGTCTGGAAACACCAGTCACGGTATCAACGAGCTGGGATGGGCTGTTGGCATAATGCTTGGATTGACTAAGGATCTGTTGCCAGAGGTTCTTGTAGACAGACTGGAATTGGCTGCCCGATGGAGGAGAAAGACCCTCCTTGACGTAGATGTGCTTTCCGAGCTCGGCAGCAACCTTGGCCCAGTAGATAGAATAGCTGACAAAGCCAGCAGTCTTGTTAGTGATGGTGGAAACAGCAGAAGTAGCCTTGGAGACAGCGCTGGAAGCCTGACTGGCGGTCGAGTTGTAACGAACCGAACGACGCAGAACGAGTCTGGACTGGTTGAGAACTTGGTTGCGAAGCATTTTTACCCTGTATAATTGGCCTTATGATTTCTACAATCCGCTCGGAATATCAATCAGTCCACAACTTCAACTGCGAGGTACCAATTTTTCTTTCCCTATCTCTGGTTATAAGCCGGTAAAGATGGCTGAAATTTCACTATCCAGCCGTTCGTTTCTTGTGCAGCTTCGCCAATCAGAGGCGGCCATACATCGAGGATAATGGGTAGGGGTTGTATTTTCAGGGGATATAGGACGGGCTTGAGGAAGGTAGAGAGCTGGAGGTAAATGAAGAAAAGAGCTGTAGAGAATGATAGGGGGAGGCGGTACTCGGCTGTCCTACTAATTTTTGTTACTCTGTATTAATGATTGTACAGATTTATTGCTCCTCTTTGCTGTGCAGCTTACCGGCAACCTATTTACATAGTGGATACTCAAACATTAGTGAATTACATGTGTGTTTATATCATTATGTATGTCGATTCGACTTCTTATGCCAGCCAACCGCGATTCTATCTTCTACCGAAAACTGAGCTATGACATTAAGAGGACAGAATATACGATCAGACAGACGCGCTGCTTGCACTTTATCCTGCATCCGGAAAGACCCTGCATATGCAACAAAGTTTAAATGGGCCTTGATTTATGAGCTACGGTGCAGATCGGTTTGATCTCAGCAGCCAGCGCTGCACAAGACCGACGTACGACTTAGGCAGGTTTATCCAGAGAATACATCAGCATGCACTGAGAGTAATTACTCCCACTGAAAAGGTAGTCCGCAGAAGCCCGGAATCACGCAATTGCCATCGCATATCACGCATATTGATACCCCGGAGTTACTGGAGATGCAGGACATGATGGCAATTAAACACAATCTTAGTAGCGCCAATTTATCCATTTTGGTATCAGTTCATCCACTGATTCATCGCAGCACATATATGTGAGCATATAAATAAAAATAGACTCCTAGTACGAATTGTAGAAGATGGGATGATAGGAAACAGGAAGATTGAAGACAGGAACTAGCATTTACAGTTCCAACATGTCTTTTCAGATTGACGCTCAAAAGGACGCTGAGTACAATGTTCGCCCGTTCACTCATGTTCATGAAACCTCTGACACGAGCCTGGATTATGTAGATCTAGTGTCAATAGATCTGTCCACCTATGTTGATGGCCCCGAAGGTCGAGAATCGCGCCAGGCTTTGGCCAGTCAGCTTCATAATGCGCTCAACAGTTATGGCTTTTTCTACGTCACAGGTCATGGAATAGAGAAAGCGAGAATTGACCATTTACAGTCTGTAGCCCAGAGCATCCTCGAGCTACCCGATGAAGTGAAGTTGAAGCACCTGGCCGGTGCACTCAGGTCGGATGAGGAGGACAGATCTGTGTCATTAGGCGCGGAGCGAGGTGGAGGTTTCAAGCCTAGACAATACTGGGCAATGAAAAACGGGGTACGCGATCAAATAGAGCACTACAACTTTCTTGATCTACTTCATGACGGACTTATGCAGGAACAGAACCACCCAGAGATAGCCAAAGCCTATCTCGAGGAGGTGGCTGAGTACTATCGGCTTCTTCATTACACTGTGCTGCAAAAGATCACTGTCTTGTGTGATTTGGTACTAGAAATTCCTGAAGGTACAATCTGGGAAAAAAATTTCAAGGTAGTTCCTGAGAATAGAGCACTATCAGGCAGTGGTTTCGGCCGATTCATGATGTACCACGGCATGAGTCCTGAAGACGAGGCCAAGACTGATGATACCTGGTTGAGAGGTCACTCTGACAGCACAGCTTTCACATTTATCACATCGCAGCCAATGGCCTCACTACAGATTCGAGATTACTACTCTGGTAAATGGAGGTATATTCCATACCTACCAAACGCATTTGTAGTAAATATTGGCGATGCGATGGAGTTCATAACAGGCGGATATTTCAAATCCACAATCCACAGAGTTGTCAAACCACCAGCTGACCAGTTGCATCATCGCCGTCTAGGGCTTATTTACTTTTCTAAACCGTCGGCAAAGTCTGTTATCGACCCTGAAGCCATTAATTCTCCACTGCTTGAAAGACTGGGATTCACAAAACCTGCAGAGTGGGATAAAATCGAGTACGAGAAATGGGACGACGAGAAAGGCAGGCTATTCGGCAGAAAGGATTTGAATAACACACAGACCGACGAGCCATTACCTGTCAAACTGTACGGCCGGTATGCTGAAAGATGGCACCAAGCCAGCACTCCGAAGATCCTGACGTGAAGGGTTCTCAAAAACACAGACTGAAACATGCCTACTACGACGAGTTAGATTCGCCGCCAGTACAGCAATGGCTTGAAGCTAGCACTGCATATCCTCGATCTCCTCGACCTCTGATCCACGATCTTGACAAGAACGTAAATCTATAAGTATCAGGCAGATCTGTACCTGCATATGTAAAAAATCATTACTCTTCAGATCAACTCGCAAAATTTCTTCAACCACCGTGACCATGGCTCCAGGCACGTTTCCCAGGCCTAGGTGAAGAATGATGAATACCCTATATTATGGCGCAATAACAACAGTAAAATCGCGTAAGCTCATGTGAGCTTTGTTTGAGACGAGCGAATGCAAAGATTTGCACTGCATATAATGGATTTGCATTCACAGATCAATCTGATACAGAAGTATAAAATATTTTAGCGTTCCGGACGGCGGTCGGTCCTTAATATCACACGAGAGAGCATGAAGCTTGATAGTGTGGCTATAGTTGGCGCGGGGCCTGCCGGCGCTATTGCTCTCGACTCGTTTCTTTCTCGTGGATTTAAAAACGTCAGAGTTTTTGAGCGCAGGTCTCTGCCTGGTGGGACCTGGGTCGGCGACGACGAGTTGGGCCATGCTTCTAATACTGGTAACACCGTTCCGCCTATTGACGACGAAGTAGGTGATGTTCAGGTTGAAATTCCGCCCGAAGCTGCGGAAGGTACTCTTGATTCGCCTTTTGTAAGGATCTCGAATGCGAACGGTCAGCGCCGATATGACGAGCCAACATTATATCCACAGTTGGAGACTAATATTCTGCCCGAACTCATGTCCTTCAAGAAACGTCCCATGCCGAGGGAGCTGTTATCGAATTCTGTTGCCAAATATGATACTGAGGACGTTTTCCGGTCGTACAAGACCATCCAGCGATATGTCGGGCAGTTTTTTGCTGGCGAAAATATAAAATATGTGTCGTACGATACTACGGTGGAGAGGGCAGAGCAGCCCCTGGGCCCCGGAACCAAGTGGGTCCTGACACTCAAGAGGCAAAAATTGGGTTCCAGCCAAGAAGAATGGTGGACTGAAAAGTTTGATGGATTATACGCAGCATCAGGACGATACAACGTTCCAAGAGTGTCGCATATTAATGGACTGGATGAAGTAGCCAGGTCTCTTCCACAGGGTGTGATTGAGCACACCAAGTGGTTTCGAGGAGGCGATGGGTACAAAGGCAAAAAAGTTGTCATAGTCGGAGCCTCAATTAGTACTACTGATATCATCCAGCTTGTGAAAGAAACCGCTCAATTGCCGCTATACTTGTCGGTTCGACATGTGTCGCCGGTGTACAAAGCGGGATTCGAACAGCCATTCGTAGATGCTCGAGGGTCTATTACCAAGGTGTCTATCAATGAGGATGGAAAATCGATAGATGTTACTTTCGAGGACGGTCTTATAGCCCGTAATGTTGAGAAGTTGGTATTAGCGACTGGCTACAGCTTCTCATATCCATATTTGGAGGAATACACCAAGAAATATGGAGGTATTGTTAAGGACAATGTTCTGAACAATGTGTTTCTCACTACTTGGTGGTCTGAGGACCCCAGTCTCGTTCTGCCTGGAGTGTTTACCGAAGGCATCAACTTTCGATGCATGGAAGCACAGGCCATGGCCACTGCTGCTTTGTGGTCAGACTCCCCTGGATCCGTATTTCCATCGAAAGAGATTTGCAGGCAATGGGAAGAAGATAGACGGAAGATCAGGTCGCCTGCACACTGGCATTTTTGGTACCCCCATTTTGATGCTATCCTCGAAGCTATTGCCAAAGTTGGAGGCGGCTATGAGAAACTATGCGAGTCAGCCGGTGGGATCGAAGATCTCACTCGACTTGTGGGTGTATATGAAGATGGAATTGCGTTCAAACGGTCATTCTTCACCAAAGTAGCCAAGGAATATATGGCGAAGCACCCAGACTCGGTCGCAGTGTACGAAAGAACAGTCCAGCTGCTTAACGAGAAAACCGTTGACTCAGATCCAGAAATTGCCCAGGCAGACTACGAACTGTTTAAAAAGCTGATGAGTAACTGGTCAGCGAGGGAGTTGAAGAAAGTATCAGCTCCCCAGCTGACATTGAATTCGCCCACTGTAGAACCCCCAGTGGTAGATGAGCTGGTTGCCGCTTAGCGGCCTATAGAAATGTAAATACAAGCATTGAATTTGAAGACTGACAGAAAGACAACACCAGTACGCATATACAAACATGAGCGGCTCATGTCATATAGTGAACAGTCCCTGCGTCGGTCCTGCACTGTGAATGAATGGGCTAGGGATGAGTTCCTCGTACAGTCTGATCGCAAATCAAGATATGCACGTCAAATTCTTTTTTTTTTTTTTTAATATCAAACGGACTGTGGACTAGGGCGCGCTCTATAGAAATATCAGGACTCACGGCTGGACCTGTGTGACAGACCAACTGTATTCTCAGGCCCTCTTATACAAATTAATCTCAAGCTGTCTTCTGTTTCACGACTTGTCAAGTCAATAACTGGCATAAGCCGAAATTTCCTGCCGAGAATGACAGTATCACGAGCTGTTTCACCTGTGCCAGAGGAAGCTCCTTGCAAGGCTCTGGCAAGTAGCACCGCCAAAGAGGAGTTAACAGTGGAAAACAAACTCACAGGTAGAGACCTTCTCAAAAGCGTCGGGTTCCCTAAAACTATTGTCGCTCCTATGGTAGATCAGAGCGAGCTTGCTTGGAGACTGATTTCTCGAAAATACGGAGCTGATCTGTGCTACACGCCTATGTTTCACGCCAGACTGTTTGGAGAAGACAAGAGATACCGCGAGGATCAGTTTGGTCCCTTGGATGGAGATGCGAAAGTCGACCGGCCGCTTATTGTCCAGTTCTGCGCTAATGATCCGGATGAACTGCTAAATGCTGCTAAATACGTCGTAGGAAGATGCGATGCAGTGGATCTAAATCTCGGATGCCCTCAAGGTATTGCTAAGAAAGGCAAATACGGCGCTTTTCTGATGGAGGACTGGGACCTCATTTACCGTCTTATCAACATTCTGCATACGAAGCTGGAGATCCCAGTCACCGCCAAAATCCGTATCTACGAATCCAAGGAAAAGACCCTTGAGTACGCTAAGATGGTTTTGAGGGCAGGTGCCCAGTTCCTCACAGTGCATGGCCGAACTAGAGAGATGAAGGGCCAGCAGACAGGCCTGGCCGACTGGTCGTATATCCGCTATGTCAGAGACAACCTACCGCCAGACACGGTTATCTTCGCCAACGGCAACATCCTCTACTCAGACGATATCGAGCGCAGTCTAGAAGCGACGAATGCCGACGCAGTCATGTCTGCTGAAAGCAATCTGTATAACCCAGGGGTATTCAACATCAACAAACCCGGCATCGATGACCGGTTCCCACGGGTAGACCTGCTCCTCCGAGACTACTTTGAGACTGCCAAGTCCACACCGGGCAACGCCTCGCAAACGTCCATGAAGTCGCACTTCTTCAAGATCCTGCAGTCGTTCCTTCCAAAACACCTCAACATCCGCAATGCCATTGGGCCCATCCGCAAGGGCCAGTATGACCAGTTCGAGGAAGTGGTCAGGCAAGTCGAAGAAATCGTCGAAGGCATCTACGAAAAGGTCAAGACCGGCGAGCTCGAAGACAAAGTCGTCGACCTGCCTGACGGATACAAAACAGTTCCCTACTGGCGGTGCCAGCCCTACTTCAGAGTGGTCAACGGCGTCCTCAGCAACGGCAAGCGCAAGGCCGACGTCGACCCCGAGGCTGCCCAAAGAAAGAAAGAGGCCAAGCTCGAGAAAGAGCGCGCCCTCGCCTCCAAGCCTGCCGACCCGACTGTCTCCACTACCCCCTCCACCCCCACGGAAACCATCAACTAGCATCCTCAACTAATTTATTACTCGCATCTGTACTCTCTCGTCCCGGCTCTGCCTCCGGCGGCTGGGGCTCCGCCCCAGACCCCGCTGCTCCTCTCGCTGCGCTCGAGTCGGGTCACCCCGCCGGGAAGCGGAGGGTTTCCAGGAAGAATCCGTATATCAGGGACCGAGACATGCGTGAGCTCGTAATCGTAGCCACTCCAGCTCTCCCGGCGGAGTGGCCCCGACTCGAGCGCAACGAGAGGAGCAGCGGGGTCTGGGGCGGAGCCCCAGCACGGTCGAGCGAAGTCAGTGCACCAGCGACTGGAGAAAAGGGAGTTCGGCGTCAGGGGCAAGCCGGCGGCGGCGACAGGGCCCCCCTGGGTCGTACACGTCATTAAATAGCCTACTCGAACCCGGCCAGCGAGGTAATGAAGGCGTCTAGCCCGAGCATGAACAGTTCGTTGTTGACGCCCTCGCCGCCCGGGTGTTCTATGGGACTCAGTGGACTGGAGTGGTTAGTTCCGCCTGGAAGATAGCCCAGCTGCTGGAGCCGCGAGGAGATCGGCCGGGACTTACTTTTTAACCACGTACTCCACGTAGAGGCTTGTGTAGATTTCGTTGAGCACCGCCCGCATGTTGTCGAGCTTCGGGTCGGTGATGAGCACGAACTTGATGTTGGACGGCGGCTCGAAGTAGTGCAGCCGGTACTTGGTTGTGCGGAACGACACGAACGAGTCCTGGTCCGTCAGCTTGCGCACCATGCTCCGCATCGAGTACACCACGCCGAAAATGAGCTTCGCGTCGTCGGCCTTGTTCCGTGCCGCCTGGCTCTGGGCCGGCACCAGCGTCGCCTTCGGCGCTCTATTGAACAGCTCATTCGGGGCCGGGATCGAGCTGGATATCCGCTTCGACGCCGTGGAGCTCGTGGGCACCGTGTGCCATTCCTTCGAGTAGATGCATTCCGCTACACCTGTTAGTGCTATTCTAGGGACACGGCACGCCTCCGGCGGCCGGGGCGCTGCCCCGGGCCCCGCTGCTCCTCGAGCTGCGCTCGAGGAGGCTGGGGCTCTGCGGAGCCACCAGCGCTCCGCGAAGCGGAGCACAATGGGGTCCGGGGCCACGCCCCGGCCGCCGGAGGCATACCACACAAAGACAGCGTTGTCAGCTTACCGTGGCGGTCGAACAGGTGGAACGAGTATATCGTCATGGTGTGGCCAGGCGGGTTGGAGCGGTGAGGATAGGTCCGCTGGCAGCGGGCGATGTGGATGTCATGTTGGACATAAGCGGCAGATATTGACGCCGGCGCAGATGCTGGCCCGGGAGGGTATTCTCAGGGGGCTGCTTCGATTGTAAACAAACACATCTGGCGAGCAGGGGCACCACTAGTGCAAGGGAAGCAGCGAAATAAATAAATACAGGTTACAGAATCTCTATGTGACAGGCATGACCTGTGAGTACAATTAACGAGTCACGATTCACGATTCACAATTCACAATTCACAATTCAAAATTCGTGATCTGTGATCCGTGGTCCACATCCACATCCATAGCCACGATCCGATCCGGTCTATGGCGACTACCGGCTAAGCGAAAGCAGACGCAGCCAATCAGAGACGTGGCCGGACACAGGATAACAAGATCACAGCTCAGCTACAATTGTGCTGGAAAGGGGCCGTCTACTGTGCGCTGTAGAGAAGTGAGAGTGGATATGTGGCTAAGCACGGGAACCTCAGTTCAGCTCCAGGTCAACTGAACAGGTCGCGCTGAAGAGACCATGTTGAACAGTGCCTGGCCGTTCACTGTGTGCTATACAGAAATGGTCAGGAATATGCGGCGAGGAAGGTAGCGTGCTCGGCGAGTGCTCACCGGATGTACTTGTCCATGAACTTGCGGTGGAAGTCGGAGCGGAGCATGTCATTGATGAGCTCTTTCTTGGCGCCGGACTGCTGGTTAGCAGCGAGACTGGCGGCCTGGTTCTTGAACACCGTGTCTTCCGTCCAGCTTCGCTTAACGACAAACGAATCTTTCGCCCCGTTGTGCTGCCCTGCCGGGTTCATGAGCGGGTTTCCGTAGGCAATCTCGCGCTCGCGGGCCGCTTCGGCCTCGCGAGCAGCGATTTCTTCCTGGCGCTGTTTCTCAAGGGCCTTTTCTCGCTTGATTTTCTCGAGTTCCCGCATCAGCAGCGCCGTCTCGTCTTCGTCATCTTCGTCATCATCATCTTCACTCTCGGCTTCATCCTCATCGTCCTTCCTACCATTATCGCTATCATCGCCATCCTCGTCATCTTCCTCGGAATCAGTATCAGCATCGATCTCCTTATACTTGTCCAGAATCTGTCGTCGGTACTCTTCCTCCTCTTCCTCTGTCCTGCTGGATTTCTTCAATTCTTCGTCTGCGATCTCTCGGCGATATGGCACTCCCACTTGCACTTCCGCGCCCACGTCCAAGCCACGATTGCTCCGCACGACATCGTCTGCCGTCAGCAGCCGCTTACTCCTGGCCGCCTGACTGGATCCTGGCTCGGCCTCCCTTTCTTCATCCTCATCAGCATCTCCATTGTCGTGCTCCACCAGTCGGCGCTTTCTGTCTGCACCAGTACCAGCACTCCCGGCCTCTTCTTCCGCACGCAAAAGCTCCCTCTTGAAATCGCGCTTGGCACCCGCGCCGCCATCTGCCTCGGCCATGTCGTCGGCGTCGCCGCCTTGGCCCTTCTGCCGGAACTTCAGCTTCGTATGCCCGGGCAGCATCCGTGTGTGCACTATCGACCCTGCGATCTGGGTGTTCTTCTGGCCCTTGGCCGGGTCAAACGTCGGTCGGTGTGCCGTCGTCATTCTCCTTTCTCACTCTCCTTCTCACCCACCACTGGTTCTCCCGATAGAAAGTTACTACGAACGAGCCTGGCCGCGAAGCAGATGCTCAAATCCAACATCCGCGCCGCACATGCCGACAGCCGCGAGAAGTGCGGCCCAGGGGATGGGTGTGCCTCCGGCGGCCGGGGCCCTGCCCCGAACCCCGTGGCTCCTCTCGCTATGCCGCAGGAGGTCCACCCCATCGAGGGGCGGCCCCGGCCCGCGGGCCCAACGGGGTGCGGGGCCGCCGCCCCGCCCCC
>JAKTSR010000127.1:0-36434 GCA_030580325.1 Sugiyamaella sp. yHKS617 | reverse complement strand
GGGCCCCGTGCCTCCGGCGGCCGGGGCGCTGCCCCGGACCCCGCTGTGCTCGCTGCGCGAGCGCCGATGCCTCCGGGAGTGGCCCCCCTGAAGAGGAGTCACGGGTCCGGGCGCGACCGGTCGCCGGAGGCACGGGCAGTACTCGCTGATGAAGAGCGGGGACCCGCCTGCGCAGAGTTAGTCACTTCTCCACATGGCATGCGCGTGACCGTCCGGCCCATCATTTCATGTTAGTGCCTGGACCCCCCACTATGACGTCCCCGCACCGAGTTGACTGTCTCAGTTCCCCTCATGAGATCCAGCATCAGGCTTACTCGGTCGCTGAGATGGAAATAATTTTCCAGTCCCCGCCCTGAGACGTGCAAGTGCAGGAACGGCCCTGGATGCCGGCCGGCGGCCTTTCTTTCCATCTGATGTCTGCCCTCTACGCTCTGCTTGCGAGCTTATCACGAGCGCGAGATTGCGAACAGGTCGCTGACCGCGCTGGTCTAACCGGATACTACACGCTGACGGAATTGCATGGCAGTCGTGACGAGGCAGACGATAAGATTATGCGGTTGTTATCTTATCAGCGAGCGCCAGTTTACGGGAGTGCCTTTGTGCTGTGCTATCTCCTGCTGACCAAGCACTTTCCTCGACTGCGTTCGCATTCGCATTCGCATACAAAACAGTTCTAGCGAGCGTGCTAACTAGCGTGCGCGCTTGTCAGGGACGGGCGACTCGTCCGGTGGATCCAGTGCTTATCTTCAGCCTTCCCCTCAAAACGGTCCCAGGCACCCACCCCATGATCGTTTGATTAAAACGGCTAGCCACTCCTGATATACGGCCCTAGCTGAGCTTAATTGAGAAGCAGAGGCCGCTGGATGATTGTGGCTAGCCTGGTCTCACTCGAGACGCTTACCCGTCTCGATCGATCCCCCTCTCAGCTTCTTTAACCTTGTTGGGCGGCGCGCTGCTAGGAAACAGTCTGGCTAATCACCAGTGCCGTAGCAATTGAAGCCAACAGGTCCGGCCCGTGGGGGAGGCGGGTGCGCCTCCGGCGGCCGGGGCGCTGCCCCGGACCTCGCTGCTCCTCATCGCTGCGCTCGAGGAGGCCACCCGGTGGAATGGCGCTCGCGAAGCGAGCACAGCGGGGTCTGGGGCAGCGCCCCAGCTGCTGGAAGCGCATCCGCATGCACGTTTTAATTGAAACTCGCAGGTACCCTGCATGTCTCCTTCACGGAGAGCTGCCAACGGTTCAATGGGCACCAGGAATCGCTGTTGCTGTGGTTAACTTTTGCACGTATCAACGGTAGCGTGATGGAGATACCCGACAGGCTCTTCTTGGAAAGATAACGGACTTGCGGCTAGGAATGAGTTGGATAGCAACGCTAGCTTGCGCTAATAACCGGTGCACTCAGAGGCGCAGTGCTCGGATCCGTTAGCTCCAGAGCTGTACCCAGAGCACTGCGTACGTGTCTCGGTATCTGGTAGAAAATACGTGCACGACGGAGGTGATTGTGGTTTGGTTGACGACTTTTCTCATCCTCAGAGCTTCTAGCCGCAAGTGGTCTGTTTCCCGCCTGCTGTGCCTTACCTTCTCGGCTTCCATGCACGCTATAATTAGCGACTCGATTAGCTATGGGGTTCCATATTAAGTTTCACGTCGCAGAGCCGGTACATTCCCAGACGACGGGCTGGTCGCATCATACAAGGGTTACCAGCAATCCACCCAGCTACAGCCCTTGGCCGGGCCCGTGCCCGGCCACTCGTCCCCCGCCGGCACGTATACGTCGTACGTGCTGAGAACGAACATGTGATGAATCTAATTCACATGTGTGCGCATGGCGGCCCCACAGGTCAATGTCTCAGGTGCTGAGCTTATATCATCCGAATCGCAAGCGACCAGTACCTCAGCTGACTGCTCGCAGAATATTACATACGGATTCACAAGCATTCCGAGCATTCAGTGGTACGACCGCGAGCGGTCCACGGCGGATGCTGGGAAAAAGCTGCCGGCTGCTCTCCCCTCGTGCCTCCGGCGGCCGGGGCGTTGCCCCGGACCCCGTTGAGCTCGCTTCGCGAGCGCCATTTCACCGGGAGTGGCCTCCTCGAGCGCAGCGATGAGGAGCAGCGGGGACCGGGGCAGCGCCCCGGCCGCCGGAGGCGTTCCCCCTACCGGCTACCTGCAAACCCTCGCCCGCCAGCCGGCTGCAAGTTGAGAGTTTTATTGCGGGTGGGTCCAGAAGCTTTGCGATCAAGCCCTGAGGAGCGTCCGCGCTACTGTAGGTCCGACTGCCCCGCCTTCGCTGGCCCCGCTAGCCAGCAGCCGGGCGGGGGCCAGTGTCAGCGGTGGCCAGGCAGGCAGTGGGGGCTAGCGTGTCCAACGGCGGCCCTGATCAGCTAGCCACCCCTCGCGGCCGCCAAACCGACCTGGCTGCCGTCCGACTAGTTCAGCAGCGATCACTGCGCACCGCAACCTAGCCCGCTCGGCCTGGACCTGGGGCGTACATCCCAGCCGGATGCATAGCTCGCCATGTGAGTCGGGGGCCACCCCCAAGATGGAAATGGCTGCATATTATCCTTTGTTCAGAGCCTAACCAGCCCCGATGCATCCTGCCCAACTGGTCGAGCGCCATTGCATCCATCTTCCACCATCTTCCAGCGGGCTGCGGCCCACCCGCTCGCTATGCTCATCCGGCTCTCGCGATGCTGCTGCTGCCGCTGGATGCTGCTGCCGGTCGAACCCAGAGCCGGTTGGGCCCTAGATCAGCCGAGTCCAGCGCAGGCCGTGCATGCTTGCCTGCTGCCAACCTGCTGCCTGCCTGATGCCTGCCTGATGCCTACCTGATGCTGCCCGCCTGATGCCTGCCCGCCAGCTGCTGGGCAACCTCATTTCAGGCCAACCTAACTCTGAACTCAGTCGCGGATATTAGATTACGCAACCGTACCGTATTATATATATAGAGCCAAGTCTAGCGGATCGCCGTGACGTCGTTTTCAGGGCCGCCGCTGCAAAATCTCTCTCCCTGTACTACCAAACTTCTTTTATATAGACGCTATTCTGCATTTGTGATCTGATTCCCCACTATCGTCTTTTATTTTTTTCTTTTCTTCTCCTCTCCAGCAGCGGCTTAGTCTGTGTGTTCGATCTCTTTGCTTCTACTCCGTCTAGTACCTGCCTACGTACTCCGTATTCCTGGACTGGAGCCCAATTGAAAGCGATAAACTGCGTTGTTTCTCTTCCACCTCTGATATTTCGTAACTGCTGGCCTGCTTGCTGCTACCTGCTTATCTGCGTGTTTGTCTGCTTATCTGCCTGTCTCCCTTGCATTGGGTGCCAGCATTTGTTTTACTTCGCTAAGATTCTCTTGGTTGATTTTTGAGTTTGGTTTTGGTTTTGATTTTGATTTTGATTTTGATTCGATTCTCTCCTCTTTTCTCGATTTCCACCGATAAGCTGCTTAACCTCTGTCAACCTCTGACTGCCCTCACCCGCCAGCGTCAGTCGTCTCCGCTACTTATCCAGACAGTGCTTCTCTAGTCGCACCTGCACTGCCTGCCTACCTAGCTGCCTGCCTTGTTTCAAGTCCCGCACAATCAACGACCCGTCGACCCCATCCAGAGCTCACGCCCCAGCTAGCTTGAGCGCCACTTTATCCCCGTCCGACTGTCGACCCCAGCAACCGCCCTTAGAATGAGCCACAACGCCAACGTACAGACCGCACAGCAGACTCCCACGTCGCCCCCCAAACGTGTAAGTTGACCCGCCAGCTCTGCGCCCCGGACCCCGTGGCTCCTCGAGCTGCGCTCGAGGAGGGCCACTCACTGTGGAATGGCGCTCGTGAAGCGAGCACAGCGGGGGCACAAGAAAGCCAGGACGACCGGTGTACTAACGAGACTTGCAGTCCCCAGATGAGGAACGACTGATGAAGATGTATGGACGACTGCCGTCGCGGTCGGAGCTGCTGAACCGGAAGCTGAAAGACCGCAAGTTTTTTGATTCGGGCGACTACGCTCTGAAACAGGCCGGCAAAGACACCACGCAGGTGGTGGGCTCGGAGCACCCGGTGCCAGAAAGCATTCCCCACCACACATCGCCCCCTCAGTCGCGGCACGCCAGTTTTTCCTACGGTTCGGCCACTGCTGCGCATGATCCCAGTTTGCTGGCCGCTCATGAACTCGACTTGAAATTGAAGGGAATCCATCGCTCGTCCATAGCCTAATGGCCCGCCGACGCATGTTCTCTTTTCTATCTGTATACAGACTCCGCATCTTTTTTTTGTCTTTTGACCTCTTTTTGACTGGTTTCATCTCATTTTTTTACTGGTATTGTTGTTTTTGCTTTTTAATGCCCTAGTTTTTTTATCTTTTCATCTGACGAAATGGCTTTGTCCTTTTTTGCTACTATGAGCAGACCGGCTCATCCTCGCCTTTGGATATTCTCCGATTAGAGCGCTGGTGCTGTGTTGACCACCTTCCTTTACCTGTTGGAGCGCTGCTTCGGTCGGGAATACTGGCGACACCACCTGGACTGTTATTGGGATCTGAGTGAGTTGTAGTATGGCTGCTAGTTCCGTCCGCACGTAATAGAACAGCAGTATAGCAGTAAACGGGTAGTAATGAACCAATTATTCGCCTGCGCTTGTCGGGTGGGCCTCCGGCCTCCGGCCGGAGCGTTGCCCCGGACCCCGTAGCTCCTGCTTCGCAGGATGCATCTGCGAAGTGCGTGGTCCGAAAGAGCTCGGCTTATTGACTGTCCCGTTGGCCCGTGAGCCTCTTTAGTCGCTGTGTACATTGTGGGCACTCAGAACTCGCCCTCGATGCGCTCCGGGAGACCATTCCTCGTCAATGGCCGTGCTGTTTCGAGAAACGGGCCAAAATCGCTCCCGGGGAGCAACGCTCGCGAAGCGAGCACAACCGGGTTTGGGGCAGGGCCCCAACCGCCGGAGGCACTGCTCATCCTCTTATCAGCCGGGAGTTTCATTTAAATAACAGGTTCAGAGTCTACACCCACCAGTCGTTATATGGCACCTGTGCACGTATTAGGTACGCTGAACGGATGGAGACTTTTGCCGAGCGCTGGCAGCGGCGTCTATTTCTTTGGTCTCTGCTTTGTCTCGCTGTCATTCGTGGGATGTAGTTTGACCATATTAGGATAGCTGCTGGTGTTGAACTGATAGCCTTTGCTCCAGTCGTAGGAGATAGCATATGCAAATAACGTACCATTTCGATTGAATGCAGTAGACGAAATGGTTCCTCCGACCGGGCGGGAGAACTTAAGACGCGATCTCGAGTCCTTGTCCCAGAAGTGGACTGTGCCGTCTGAGCCTGCCGTACAGAAGGTGCCGTAGACTGGATGGAACGAGATGCCATTGACCGAGTACACCAAGTTTTCGTTACGAGGAGGCGTTCCCTGCTCACGATGACACTTGAATGAGAATCCTAATTTAGACTGCTCGTTGTCATCCACATACTGAATGGCACAACGTCCCTCAATTGAGCTGACCACATAGCCAGTACCCGACGGATAGCACGCCACTACGCGCGTCTGCCATTTAAGAGGCGATTGAGTATTTTTGAATATCTGACCTGGATTTGATAAATCAATAACGCAAATATGGCGTTCTGCCGTACCTACTACTAGCAGTTTTCCTTGTGAATCCATAGAGTATGCTCGTTCTGGTAGTTGAATAGTGGAAATAGGCTGCTGCTGACGTAAATCCCAGTAGCGCAGCGTCTTATCCCATGACGCACTAGCTACCACTGGAGACCCGCTTCCAACATCCACAGCCCGCACAGATGAGACCGCTGCATCGTGCTGTCCGATTTGTATAGTTTGACTCGATTGTAGGTCATGGGCACGAACCGCATTATCACATCCACCGCTGACCACTTTCGAGCCGTCCTGAAACCATTGTGCTGACAGCACTGGAGCCTGATGCTCATACATGGCTCGACCCTGGCTATCTCCCTGCGGCGATACTTCGTAAATGCGTACCTTCTTGTCCCACGACGCCACCGCTAGGTAATCGGCTTGTGACGAGAAGCTCAGGTCCGAGATAGAGTCCTCGGGAGGATTGGCCAGCGTCCTATCATTCTGCAGAACCAGTTCCGAGCTCGCCGCCGGCCCGTTCGACGCGGTTCCAACCGTTCTCGATCCAAACAGCCCCGACATCCTGATCGCAATATATTTGTACTGACACGAATACTCGTGAAGCTATTCTCGTGAAGCTCATGCCCAAACAAGCATATCGTGGATATTTTTCAGCGCTATGGGTCTGCGCGGCTACCTGCGCGGCGGGACGCGCCAGCGGTTCCTGAACCTGGGGTTCCTGAACCCCAGGGGGAGTTCCCCGACTCGAACGTAGCGAGAGGAGTAGCGGGCCTGGGGCAGCACCCCAGAGGTCCCGAGGCTGTCTACTGCGTGGGAGCGGTTTGCCTCCGGCGGCTGGGGCGCTGCTCCAGACCCCGTTGCTCCTCTCGCTGCGCTCGAGTCGGCTCATGGATCTCTGAGCCCCCAGTCTCTCTGGACGGCCCGACTCGAGCGCAGCGAGAGGAGCAGCAGGGTCCGGGGCAGCGCCCCGGCCGCCGGAGGCGGACCCAGTCAGCGGAGCGACGAGTGCAGGAAAAAGAGGAATAAATATACATTATTGTTGTTACAGAGACGCCCGCATCATCATAGACTTAGTAAACAGAATAAATAGTAGGGAAGTAGCCTAAAGCCGACCTCAGTTTGGCCCTTTCATTCCGCGCTTCATGCGCAAGCTCTCTCGTTTGCGCTGGGCCGTGTAGTTCGGAAACGGGTCTTCAGCCGGCGTGGATGGCTGCGGAGTGGGCGACTGGGGCTGTGCCTGTGAACGTGTTGGAGTCACAGTCATTTCCTTGAAGGGAGAGTCGAGGCCGAAGTCGAAGTCGTCGGGCCCCATGGCGGCCGCGGCGGGTCTATGGGTGGTCTTGATATTGAGCGGTGATGGCGCTGGTGTCAGAGGCATACCTAACGCAACAGTGCCGCTGGCATGCTGGTGGTTAGGCGTGTTGAGAAGCCAGTTAGCGATGTTCTGCTGCGTTTGTGAGTAGTAAGTAGGCGACTGCGACTGAAGCTGCGACTGATTGAGGTTCTGTGGATGCGTGGGTATGTTCGGACTTCCCTGGCTGCTGCTGCTGCCTTGGCGGGCTCTTCTATCGAAAGGTGATGGCTGCATGTCAATTGAGTTCTGGCGAGCACTGCGGGTACTGTCTCCAGTGCTGTTACTGGTGCTGTTATTGTTGTTGTTGTTTTCGTATTCCGGCATTCTGAAAGTTGGCGGGGGAGGGAGGAGCGACGTTGCTAGAGGCGAATCATCAACAAAGGCCATCTCTTCGTCATAGTCGTCCGGGTGTCCGAGCATGAAGGCTGACAGCGAAATGCTTTCGTTGGTGCTGATAGCATGGGCCTCGCCTGGAGATACTCCACTGGGGTAGCCGGTGCAAGGGCGTTTAATGCGATTGGCAAGTGGGGTCATGACCGGCGACTCTGGCGACCCATGGTTGCTGCTAAACGACAGCTGACGGAAAAAACGACTGGGCGGCATGGTGCCAGGGGTTATTGCTGGGGCATTGGAGAAATTAAAGCTGGAGTTCGACGACAGCGAACTGGTAGATGAAGCTCGTGTGTAGATCTGGGTAGGTGCCGAATCACGTTCACAAAGAAGCAGGAGCCGCTTTCTGACCGCTATCATACTATGTAGAAACGGTCGGCTCTTCTTCTTGGCTTCATGTAGAGTCGTTTTGGCAACCTGATGAACAACACCCGAAGGAGGGATTTTGCCAGCAAACGGAGCAGTTGTAGGATTGTCGATATAGGCCTGATAGATATTCATTAAAAGATCGTCATCCTGGCTGGGCCAGTCCAAGAAAGAGTCGAGAGGATTGTCTAATCTTGCATTAACATCGCTATCGTCTTCGGAAGTCGCAATTGAAGATACAGAGTTAAGTCTATGAAACATAAATTGTCGGTTCACGTTTGGAGTGCCAATAGTCTGATTGATGGGCGTAAGAGGAGGCGGGTTTGAAGATGTACTGGCAACACTTGAGTTGGAAGGGGTTCGCGTCATGGCAATACCAGTCATGCCGCCGCCTCTCATATCATCAGTGATATTGATATGGAGGTTGACCGCTGCTCTCATTGTGACTTAGGAGGGAACGAGGGAATTGGCCAAAACTAGAGTGCTCAATACGAAGACCGCTTGTATAAATATCTGGCAAGCAAGGAACACCGCCTGAGCTTAAACTCTAATAAATAGATGTCTTGGGTTTATTAAGAAACAGTGGTAATTGGCAATTACTGTCCAATATTGAACTTCCACAGGCGTCAATAAGCGAATGGAGAATTGATAACGGCAAAGCCAACAAGCCAGTCCCAAAGTCAAAAATAGAAGCTGCTGCTCAGTATATATTCTCCAGACAATTATGGATATGCACCAAGCATAAACGCACAACGCAGCTACCAGGCAAAGTTCCTCTAATCGAGCTTTAACAGGCCCCTGCAGAACCAAGAATGAATGAAAACACAAGAAGCTCTGACACAGGTCCATGTAACCGAGCCCCAAAGATAGCGCCAGTACAGGAACCACAAAAAAAGACCGTGAAGTTAGCCCACCAGCCAGAACAAGCCGAACACGAAAAAGCAGACAAATGACGACACTAAACGCCGAGCCAGAACAATTACAATTAATCGGATCGAACCAGGCACAAATATAATAATCCTTAGCAAAACAGTTGGAAAAATAAATTCATGGTAATCATGTACATATATATTTATATATTTATTATCAGGTGCCTGCACAATCAACCGCTGTCGTGCAGCACCAGCCAGCAGCGGGAGCAGCACACACGCGTGGTGGGTGAGGTGATAGCTGGAAGCGACCCATTGTAATCTGCACGATCGATATGTGGTCTGGCTGAGACGCGTTTATTCCCCCAGGGTTGACGCATGTGGGGGCTCGAAGCCGGGGGCATAGAGCCAGCCATGTCTTCGTTTACCAGGCAAATGGCTCCTGGAAACGCTTGTGAGTTACTCAGACAAGGTTAGATGGGGTTCACTATGCTAGCTTCCCCACTTCCAAGGCTTAGCTGTACTAATTACTTGGCATGAAGTAGGCAAGCAGCGCTAAATTAGTACTAGAGCCCACTCTGTGAGCGTCGACAGGCAAGTGAGATACAAACAGGCTATAGCTGTCGCCATTTCTGAGCAGCGGGCTGCAGTTCGGTTCCTCCCTTCCATAGCGATCGAAGTGGACTAGGCTCGTTTCCCCGTTTCGCCGGCTAGGAGGACCCGGCCAGCCATTCAATTTATGACAGCCACGACGCGTTTCACATCTCGTGTTCCCACTTAGCCAGAAATGGGTAAATTACTTCTTGCATGATGCACGATTTTATTATCCTGTAGAGCTCCTGGCTCCGCCGATTCTGAAGATGATTGTCCTAATGCGAGCCAGTGAGACCCGAGCCCGCTAGGCCTCCTCCGCCCGGGGCGCTCCCGGAACCGGCCTCAGCTGAGAAATGCGCGCAAAGCAATATCCGTCGGCTTTAACGGCCGCCCGACTATTGCCCGCAGAACGCACGGGATAACCTGTACATGTATACTCCTCGCATAGATCTGGCGATGTTGATAACAGAAAAAAAAGGCTCTGCTATGTGAACCAAGTTTTGGCTCGCTGGCCCTGGCGATCACTGGTATCTGAGAGAGGTTAGTAGAGAGTCGTTGTAAATAATATAATTAAGGTTGTTTTTTAAGGTTGATCATGTAAATAGTAGCTCGATTGGTGAAGGGCGGCCCTGGACGTCTAGTCACACTAAAACCAAGGCAGAACACAAAGGACCCGACTCGCGAGGCAGGTCTTGGAGTAACGGTCGGGCGGCACCAGCGTGTCTCGGGCCCAGTCGCGTCCACTCTACACCCCGGGAAGCCTCTCCTCGCCTCCGGGAGCCGGGGCGCGGCTCCGGACGCCGTGGTGCTCGCTTCGCGAGCGTAGCTCCCGCTGGAGTGGGCTGAGACGAGTCTAGCCTTCACTCCCCCGCGGCCGCCGCACGGCCCCGGACCCGTTGAGCTCGCTTCGCGAGTGTCTCTTCCGGTGGGGTGCCCTGACCCGAGCGCATAGACGTCTGGAGCAGCACCCCAGCTGCTGGACGCGGATGCCGCACAGTTCTAGCCTCGGACCGGTCGGTCCTGGCGGATCCCTGGCCAGACGCTCGCGCAGCGAGCACAACGGGTCCGGGGCGGCCCCGGCCGCCGGAGGCGCGTAAGGACTTCCACAGCGGCCGGGCATATCAAGTGGATGAGAAATCTTTTCATTTATACATAGTTCTCAATCGCTAATAAATACATTTAGACCCAATACCCAACACCAACACCAACACAAACTTTTTTCAAAACAATAAAACAACTGATATGAATTCAAACCCACATCCAACATAATTCGTTTCTCATGAATAAATAAGAGAAGTTGAACTATGATTGATTGTACTTTAAACCTGTTATCACTGGAATAGAATGAGAGGAGAAACCAAAGAAGTCCAGACACAATTCCGACGTGAAATCAAAACCATACTCGTTTTCCACACGCAAGTATCAATATTTCACGGTGATCTGGCACGTCAGAGGAGTCGCACAGGGCATTGAAGCAGGCGCCTAAAACAACTGACATGCCAATCGGCCACAAAGTAATGATTCTTGCAGGTACTCTTCTGGTGGTAGTGAACGTCAATTTCCTCTAGAAAGAAAAAAAACTGAGACCAAAGCTCCTTCGTTCATCCTCACAAGGTGATTCCGGCATACAGGTTAGAAACAAGTGGTTCATAAGTACCAACTTCTTCGATATTGTTGGTGCCCGTTCTATCATTGAATAGAGTGAAGTCACCGCAAATACCGTCCTCGAAGACATCATCAAGGGAAACAATAAATGAATCACGTTGATGATTGACCTTTCTAGGAAGAGACGATGTACTCAAGCCGTTATTAAACGACGAGGACGAGAAACCCATAGAGGAGAAAACTTCGTCAACCGAAGACGCTGCTGGTCATACATCATCGCTGCTGGATGATGCGCCTGGTTGGAGTTTTCAACCTTGTGGGATTCAGTCTCGTCGTCAAACAACTCTTGTTTGATGTACGTGTTGTTGGATGGAGGGGTTGAAATAGTAGATTCGTTGGATGAGTCTTCGAAGTCCAGGTTATCCGATTGAAGTGGTGAGTTGGACAGACTGGGGACTGAGACATTAGAGAGAAGCAGTGCTTCTGGTGAGGTGCACTCCTCCTCTTTAATAACAGGTGGGGTCAATAACAGAGATTGAGAAGTAGTCGAGGCTAACTTGGCAGGAGCCGGAGTCTCGGTGGAGTGGGGAGAGCTATTAGATGGGCTAATAGGTGGGGTGACAACAGAGTCACTGGTCTCTACGGTAGACTCAACTGCATTGCCTTGGCTGCTAAGTAGAGTAGCAGTAGGCATAGAGGGCAAACTAATCGTGAAATCAGCACTGTCCAGCACGCTCAAATCACCAGTAGTCTTTGCAGTCTTGAGAACATTCTGCAACTGTTGAACCTTTGCCATGAGCAAGTAGTGTTGTTCCAACATCTGGACCTGTGACTCCTTGACTTGACGCAGGTTGACTTGAAGTTGGTCGTTTTCACTAGTCAGAAGCACACACTTCTTCTCCAGCTCTTCGACATGTTTACGCTTCTTCTCACGAGACGCGTGAGCGGCCTGTCTATTTCTCATGATACGCTCGATACGTCGTTGTTCTTTCTCGTCTTTGGTTTTTGCTCTCTTGCGAGGAGGGAGTGAGCCAGGTGGGAGTGGCAAAGTCATAACCTCCTTGCGCTTATTAGCGCCAGAACCGACTGTAGTAGTGATAGTCAAACCAGTGACCGAATCGATACTCTCAGTAGTAATCATTTCACCCCCGTCGATCTCATCGTCGTTATCATTATCGTGATCACGATCCGGCGACTCGGGGTCCAAATTCTTCAGCGAAGATTCAGAGTCTTCGTGGTCGTCGCCCCTAGAGTCGTTCAAGTCGTTGTTTTCGAAGTCGTCCAGGTCGTTTCCAACCAGCCCGTCGTGCTCGTACTTGACAGAGTCACTAGGAAAAAGGTAGTCTAGAGGCTCGGGTTTTACCACGACCATTTTGAAAAGATCAGTAGAACGAGTAGATAGACGTAGAAGAGTAGAGAGTAGGCAGAAGGGTGGAAAAAATAACGTCGAAAAGTGGAGGAGAGAAAGGCACAAGAGCAAAGAGAAGATGATAAGAAGATGAGACTAGAATAGTGGAATGACAATACAAACTAGACCGATCCCTGTCGAATAAAGATTATGGGCGGTCCAGGTCCACTATGCGATATTGCGATTTAGTCCAGTGGCAATCTGAAATGAAAGATGCACCACAGGCCAGAAAACAAGTAACAGTCGAGATGAAGAGTCTACCAAAGCAACAGCCAAGCACAAGAGCGAAGCAAACTAGCCGGATTCCCCTATATATAACACAGAACAACACAGGATTGGAAAGTGGAAAGATCAAAGGATGGAATTAACTAAGCTATTTATAGGATTTATGCGATCGTTTAGGGGCGGCGGCGGCGAGGGTCGCGGTCGCAGCAGCGCAGATTAACGTAGCTAGGTTTAAGGGGGGCTAAGACCGGCCTGTGTAATGTTATGCAACACGCACCAGCAGAGGGGCAAATTGCCAGGGAGGGGTAACCTAGTTTGGCGGCATGGCCATGCCAGGCAAGTTAAGTTAATCCATATGGCGCCGGAGCCAGGGTAACGAATGTACGTACATGTGCATTGATGCATATTGCTGTGATGTATTATTATTTGAATCCAGGGAGAATCAATCAATCAATGTTCAAGGCAGGCAGGCATATGGCTCTAGTATGGCTGTAGCGCTTAGGAGAGCACCAGGCGGCGGCATAGCAGCCTGCGGCATTACGGCACCAGTGCGTTTTGGCTCAAGGGAGGGATTTGGATTTGTATTCGGATGAGACCCGGTTTAAACTTTAAACGGAGCGAAGGTTTTGCTGGGTTTATACGGGCCGCGCCGTATAGACTTCACCGACTAGCTTGTTCCTCTGACAATTCAACTAGCATATTTCCGCGAACCCGCTAACAACCGCATCTGTCAGGACGAACGGATTCATGACTTTAATGTCGGATCGGGACGAGGTCTGCTTGGCGGGGAGGGGAGCAGAGCACAGGCAGCGAGGCAGGACATAAGACGGGCGGTGCTCTTCTTGGTCTTGCCTATGCTCACGCCCAAGCTCACGCCCACGCTCGCCCACGCTCGCCCACGCTCACATGCCACCCCATGCTGAATCATATCATGTCACACTCTACCAGCTCTACTACTCCGGCCCGTTTCACGACCAACATGCCTGTCTGATATTGGCATTCGTGACGCCTGCCAGGATCCAGCAGCAAGCGGCAAACTATAGGACGAAGCCGGAGATGGGCCCAGAGTTTGGTGACCACTAATTAATAGATTAATTGGATCCTATTTATTTTATTTTTGGTCTGTTTTGGCGAATTCGAATATAATTAATTAGCCAAATTGGCTTAGCTACTATACAGCCCAGGCGGACCCCACCTGCCTAACCAGTGTTTAATTTAGACTTAAGCTTTGGATCCTCGATGCGGTGTGCCGAGCTGGTAATTCGATACACCCGCACCGCCAACCTGTGGTCAGACCCGTTTTACCGGTCATCGGTCAGATCCGGGAGTCTACCGCAAACGACGAGTGCTGTCTCAACTCATTGCGAGTTGCTGCCCGGGTCAGCACCGAGCAGCAACGGATCGCCTGTCATGACGAAGAACCTGCGGAACATGCCTGGTCACCGTACCCTGCTGGCCGGCACGCCATGCTCGATCCCTGTCATAATCCCTGTCTGCCACAGGCTAATCTCCAGCCCAGCCGATCTGATACAACACCGCACGTCTGCCGCTAACACCTACGTACACATGCGCCTGGCGTATGCTCGCTGCCTCGTTCTTGCTGTCGAGCGAGGCCTGCTAGCTCTGTTTCACCCATGTCCAATGCCCGTGCAGCTCGGCCCCTTGAAACATCCCAATCAATCCAATGAAGTTCCGTGGTCTGAAACTGCATTCGATTGAGTTTCTCCGGTGGGGGAGAGGGAGCGGCCTCCGGCCCGGCTGGGGCGCTGCCCCAGACCCCGTTGTGCTCGCTTCGCGAGCGTAGCTCCCAGGAGTTGTCATCCTCCAGCGCAGCGAGAGGGGGAACGGGGTCTGGGGCAGCGCTCCAGCTGGGCCGGACGCCCAACTGGCATGCATCTGAGGACGGCTGCGCGTGTTACAGTGGCAGACCTGTCAGAAATGTAGACCGGGCGGCGTATGCGCCTGAGGTTAAAGCAGCGTTTGGTTCCAGGCGTCCGCTTGCGATGCGAACTCTGAGCTTATTGTGCCGAGTATATTGGTTAGTGCGATTAATTGGAACACCGCCTCGATAGAAATCATAATGCCCATTTCTCTGCGCGGCCCCAATAATATTTGCAGTTAAATATTAAATGTATTGGATAATGGTTTCTAAATATACACGCATCTCCGGCCTGTTTCCCCTGAAAAAGCTGACACCTATAGATATAGACATATATAGGGCTCGAGATCGAGATCGAGATCTTGCTCTGCCACTGGACATATGCCCCAAGCAGGGGATGCCCGCGCACGCAGCCAGGCTGGCCGAGCAGCCCTGGTGTGTCGAAAGTCGGGTGTCATGCTCCCTCGTGCTCGCCCAGCCGTCTGACTTATGGACCGCCTCCGACCGGCGGAGGGCCTCTCGCGGCGCTCGAGGAGGGCCACAGCTGTTAGATGCAACGGCGTCCCTCCGATCTGTTGACAACTGGAAGACTGCGCATACCCCTGGATGCGGCTCATTGTGGACAGGAATGCGACCTGGAATGTAGATGTGATTGTTCAGACTGGATAAGGTATCAGCTGGAATTGCCGACTGGGAAGAAGTTTTCGGCTGGCGCTGGTGCTGTAACGAATGAACTGCGTACGTGGGCAGCGGATGCGCCAGATGGTGGAGACGGGCCAGAAAGAAAGAGCTTGCTTCCGGCTCTCTCGAATCCTCGAGCTACTACCGACCCCACACTTCAGAACTGCCTGGCTGGCTGGCCAGCTTGCACCTGTCGTCCATTCCAGACATTAATTGGCTTGTCTGAGATTCCCCCGGCTGCAGCTTAGCGGCGGCTTACATTCTTGTGAGCCGCTGGGCTGTGAAATCAGGCACTTTCGCAGCAGTCAGGCGTGGCCCTGTTCTTGATTCTTCATAGTGATACTTGCTACCTGGTTCAGCGAAGCTAATTCTTTTCATTCGTACCAGTTGCCTGCAGTTGCTGCCGTCTGGCGAGACCCGACTGGCAAATTAGAGCTTATTTGAATCTCGCGTCGACCAACAACACGACCTCTGACGAGTCGCGCTCTCCAATTAGCTCGCTCTTTGTCCTTGTTCCTGCTCTTATTCCTGCTCCTACTCCTGCTCTTGCTCCTCTCGCCAGCTGCTCTTGTCCTCGCTTCTGCTCGTTGCACCTGCTGTCTCTATGTCTTGTCGGTCTGTCGATAATGCCCGACTCGTTTTCCTCAACTAGTAGTCTGTCGACTTTTGACCCGACAAGAGAGTCACATCTGGACCACAGTTTGCTGTACTTGTCAAATTCTGATCTGGCTGCTCAGCGACCTGCCACTCCCACCAACTCGTTTCGTCCATATGATAGACACAATGTCCGCCGGTCCATTAAGTCCATCTCTGATTCATCGCACAGTAGTGCTCCTATTGGCCTTGGCCTGAATCTTGGATTCACCCGTTCAGCTTCCAGTTTAGGAGACTCTGCATCTAATTATGACCGACCTGTTCCGTACGAAGCACACATCACGTTCACTAATGATCACAGGTCATATCCCTCGGAAATCTCCCTAGATAACGACGAGTCGACTCCGTTACCTGCTCCAAGCTTATCGCCAGGATCGTCTATTTATTCGCCTCGTACCCCTGGCAATGTCCCCATTATTGACGCTGCCTCTACTCCCACTGACTCCGCACATCTGCTGACCGTACCGGGCCCCACTGCCATCACAACTGGCCCTGCTACTGGCACCACTGTGGGATCGCGCTCTGAGCCATCCGCGTCCATCTACTCTCCAAATACCGACTATTCTCCCTCCATCCCTCTACCACAAATACCAGAGCCTGCCAACACCACTATGTCGAGTTTCAATACCTGGAACATTCCCATGAAAGCTGATCCCAAAGTAGTGGATGTGGCACATCCCATTAATTCCAACATGCCTTATGTTCTGCGTAGAAGAGATCTGGATGTAGATGAACTGGAGTCTGCAAAGCAAAAAACTTCTGAAGAGAACCCTGTGGTCCATGGATTAGTTCCAATCTATGGCTCGCCAAATTTAGACTCACTCTCCAACTTCCCTTACAAAAACTCCCTTGCTCCCCCTTACATATCTCGAACCTTTTCCTGGCACACAAACGACACCGCCAGTTCCCTGTCGACTCATGAGGCTCTTGTTCGATTTGACAACAACCCACAGGTCTACTCTACTGAAGATTCGTCTGAATTGGACCTGTTGCCCAGTGCCGATGAGTCGCAAGAGGAAATCGATCTGGCTTCACAACCCGCACCTGAAGTTGTCAACTGGCGTAATCAGTACCGCCGTGACATCACGGTTGGCAGCATGCTCAGAAACACCAACTCGAATAACAATCTCAAGGCTCAATCCTCCAACACGTCGTCTCCAAAACTCATGGTTCCTTCATCTGAACTGAAGTCCATGACTCCACCTACTCTGTACGCTGCTGGGTTCCCGGTTCTCCCTGATTTACCCTTCTCTTTCAAGCGCAGTAGATTTCAGACTGTCCGTGGAGGAGGAATTCATTTCGACTCTGAGAAGTTTGATGATGGATATCAAGAGCTCAACCTGTATGGCATGCCTATGGCGTCCAAATTCGCCTCTCGCGTGGTTCTGGTTTCTTGTATAATATTCCCTCCTCTGTGGTTTCTTTTCGGCACTGGCTATTTTGATCGTGTCACTGGCGTTATTCCTGTTGCTGAAAAGCGAGCTGCTCTTGTTCTCGGCACCCTCTTCTTTCTGGCCGTAATCGCCTGTATCGCGGTCGGTCTTGAACTGGGCACCACTGGATAAGCCCTCTATTTATTCTCCTTCCTACTTATTTATTTGCTACTTATTTCTAGTCTTCCTAACAGTCCGGTATGTGACCCACCCTCTTGTTCCCGGCGGAGTAGCCTCTACGAGCGCAGCGAGAGGAGCAGCGGGGTCGGCAGGGCCCTGCCGGAGGTGCAGGCCTGGAGAAAGCAGCGAGGTCTACGGCACCGCCCCGCGCCACAGGCTATCTCAATTTGGCTCTATCTCGTAAACTAGTTAAATATACTACTACTGGGTGGTTATCTCATCCTTCTTAACTTCTTTGGACGACTGCGAGGCAGGCGCCTTGGAAGACTCGGCAGTAGGCGATGCAGAACGATCATCCGTAAGTGAGCGACGAATGGCCTCCACGATCATCATGTCTTCGAGGTCTCTGATTCTATTGCGAGACGGGATAGGAAAAGAAGATCCCGTAGTCGGCGAAGACGTGGTATGGCGACGACTGGCGCTGCTGCTGCTGGATGTAGACCCAAGAACTGATGCAGGTGATGAAGGGTTGGATAGGCCACGAAGGCGAGAAGAAGACTTTTTCTTCTTGTCATGATGACGACGTGAGTGGCTCGATGACTGCAACGATGGTCCGTCGCTATTTTCAAACAAAAATGCTGATGCGTGAAGCGCATTGGCAGCAGCCGACTTGCGGGCCAACTGGTGTCTTGCTCTACCTAACTTCATAGCCCAGTCAGGTCGAACATGATCAGTCGTAACCACTTCTGGGGCATTGGGAGGTAGTGACCCTCTTCTGCGAGGCGTGCCAGTGGCACTATTGCTGGTCGACATGCTAACAATGCTGGCAGCTGACGACGATAGTGGTGTATGGTGATGACTGGAAAACACCCCCGACAGAGACGATGAAAGGTGGGCACGCAGAGACGAAGTTAAGCTGCTGGCGGGTATTCCCGATCTATAAGGACTGGGGATGTACACCACGCCAAATTCAGGCATCTGACAGAATGGACAACAAGCAGGCTCCGACACTAGCGTCTCTTCCGAGGTGTTATTTGACGAAGTAGATGAGGATCCCGGTCCGCTGCTCTCATGGTAAGGAGGGTGTGGATCTGGACGCTTGATCTGAACAAAGCATTCGGAACAAATTGGCTGTGAACAACAGCGAGTGGTGTTGAGATATTTAGGGTAGTTCAGAAAACAAATAGGACATTCAATGGATCCACGGTACAAGATAACTTCCATGGGCGGTGCAGGCGGCTTAGGGGAAGAAGTGGCAGGTGCTGGACCATAGCGCGATGTGGTATGGGATCTATTACGAGGTAACAGAATTGGGGGTCCCAATTTAGCCGAGCCCTCCCTTGAGCGAGTTTCGGTTCCAGGTCCAATTCCAGACGATTTACGCACAGTGTCGTTGCTAGTACCATGGACGCCGTTGCTGTTACCATCACCATTGCTCTTGTCGTTACCGTGGGTGCCAACGCTGCTAGTGGTGGTGTCTTCAATATGCAGTGTTTCCGTCTTAAACTCGAGGATTCTTAATGCGCTGGATGGCGATACCACCTGGGAACTAGGAAATGGTATGATTTCAGATGCATCATCCGCAGTAGAAGTTTTAGAAGTTTTAAGTGGTGGTGTGAATGGCTGTTTCTGCTTGTCATGGGTGGTAGTGCTAAGTATACCATCGTCAGGATCGCTACTTCTACTGCTAGCACTACGAATCGACGGGTTCGAGTCGAATCCTGCTAATCTGCCACTGCTTGCGCCATCATCTGAATTTCTCGCTTGCATGAAGCCTACGCCTACCACATTCGGTAATGATGAAGATACCCATTTCAATGAGCTTTCTGTCTCGTATGCTTGGTCAACGGACTCTTCGGTTCCTTCAGTGGTGCCACTACTGGGCATGCTTTCCTCACTCCTCTTTTCACCAGTCTCTTCTGCTGGTGCTGATGACGACACAGACAACGGCACCGGATCCGTCGCGGGGGGAATAGGCAGACCCCTTACAGCCGCCAGAAGCTGTCTGTCATTCCAGGAATCATCATAATCTTCGATTCCCTTGAAAAAAGGAGCCAGGCGGCGCTCGATCTACAATAGTTAGTATCTTACCGAATGCGAATATTCTCAACACATGACGCAGGCACACTTACAATCAGACTGCGGACAACTTTAGCCTTGAAATCTTGAGGACCCGAATACACTCCCTGGGGCACTAGATAACCGCCGTCAACCATTTCCGACACATCCGACACCAGGGGACCGTTGCTCTCGCCGACAGTGGACTTTTCTTTCTTCTTGCCAGTTTTACGGCTCGAGCTAGCGGCTGCTGTTCCGGCAGAGGGGTCGTCTCTCACAGCCGGGCGCGAACTCGTGGACCCTAGTCGACTTCTCCGGGAACTGGTGCCTGTGGAAGAGTCTGCTGTAGCCGTCGAGGCTGATCTGGATCGTGAACTTGATTCACTGCTGGTAGCACTGGCATCTTTTGTAGCGACATTTCCCATTATGAAGAGGTGGTACTGAATAAATATCGAGGCCGGGAGAATCTAGGGATTTTGACTTGTCACAATATTTCGGGTCAAGGGCGTGTATGGGGTTGCTGTTGATCGGGCTCTGCCGAGCAACCCGTTTTACCAGTCTTATCAACGAGTGAATAGACCACCAGGATAAGCCGACTTCCAACGACCCAGGCTGATACTGTGCTGTTCCTCTTTGCTCGTGGTCTACAGTCGCTGATAGTTCTAACCAACTATAGTCCTGTTGCAATGAAATCAGGCCCAAATCAGTTCTCTCCAACGCAAGTTTTGGCGCTCGCTTGTGTGCTGACGACGCCAAGTCGCAAATATAATAAATAGATGTCCTCCTCTCTTACGAAAGCAGTACCAACTAGTGGTATGTCATCAACCAGGCTCGCGGTGGAATATGCTGATATACAGGTCCGTGGAAGGTATATCTAAGGTGAGGATGTTGTGGTCGTAATGTCGGAGGTTTCGTTGGACTCTATACAGTGGTGGGTAAAATAGAGTGGGGTACTTTGTCTTAAGCCGGAGAGTGCAGGCAGCAGCGTAAATCAATCTAACGCACTCCCGAACCTGTCCGCGTCACTCGCTCAGTTGCCTAACTGCTTTTACAACGGCCCGATAAAACTGGACAACAACGCCGGTGTTTTCACAAGACGTGCAAGACTTGCAAGACGTGCCAGATCCGCCTACTACAAAGGAGTCTCGGCTAGAAGAGAGCAAGACACAGAACGGCGACAAGTAGGAAATTCTTGGAGGTTTGAGAGTTGAGCGCTTGAGTCTGGGATATTCTTCAGGAACGAGGGCAATATTATGAAACAAGTCTCCTGTTGCGCCCCGACACTGGAAATTTAGCACTTGTCGCAAGACCGCCAGCAGTCACTCGCCTTCGTTTAGACAATGGCTATATTTCTCCACACCGTTTCGCTACAAATCAACAGGTGGGTGTGGCCTCCAAAGGTGGGGGGTAAACACGGCAGACGCTCGCAGCCGGTGCCGCTCATACATATGTAACTGTGCATACGGTGCCTGCTCCCCGACAGGCGGCACACAGTCATGCCGCCTGCTCGCGTGGTATATGCTCTTGAGAACCGCGTGCCTCGTATAGCATGCTAACTAATCGCTGGACCTGGGTTGCACCGCCTCGACACTGCATGTGTATTCCGTGGAACCACACGCTTACTCTAAACCCTTACACTCAAACCCTTACGCTCAAACCCTTGCGCTCAAACCCTTACGCTCACGCCCTTACGCTCAAACCCTTACGCTCCATGAATATTACTTGCTACTAGTTCCACCGAACCCTTGTCCAGCTGAATCGTACTAACGGGACTAATAGGGGAGATGGAAGCTGAAGTTCCGAGCCTGTCGGGATACATGTGACGTTTTGGGGTGCAAGGGATGCGTACGTGATTGGACATAGCGCAACTGGTGATACTCGCAGTGGATGATGATGGCACATATCTAACTCGATGCATGTCAGACATGCGGTCCCGAAGTCCGAAGCGTTAACTAAATTTAGAGAGTCCAGCAATTAGGGTTGATACAAGCAGCCGATGAGCCGGCTTGACATGAATTCTATCCCGGATACCGTGATGTTTTGTTGTGTTGTCTAGTGCTTGAAACTAGGAGAGTGTTCCTCCGTGCGGGCCGCCTACTACTCCCTGCCCGTTGATATTTCCGTGAGGCGGCTCTCACTGGGCGCAGACACGAGGCGGCAACATATCTGAGCGCTCTCCCTCGGCGCCTGTTTGTTCGCCCATTGTCTCGTCATGCCATATTCTCTTCCGTACATGATCATCACTGTTGAGCCCTGTCCTTGGCTCAGTCTAGTATTGAAAGATGATGAGATAGACTGCATTCACGTAAATTATACTCTGTCGCGAGATGCAGGCGCACCCAGAACTTGCTCGGCCTGAAAAATATCAGTATTATTCCGCTTTGTTCATCGGTCTCGACAAGCGTGAGTCCCTTTTATTTTTTTGGGTGCACAGCGGAGCATTTCAGTGGTCGCTGTCTACAGAACGAAAGGCATAGGTGGTATTTGTCGAACTCTCTGTTTTGCCTCCACTCTGCCCATGTATATCCGATAAGCACTAGCTAAACAAATATTGTACAGGTGCTCCCAAAATAGTTAGTGGGCATAACTGAGACAAAGACACAGGCTAATGAGCGTTCAATCAAAATTCTCTCCTAGATCGAGGCCGCTAACCACGAGACAGGTCTCAGAGATAAACGGAAGGACAACAGAGCATGCAAAATTATATTTTCGGAGAGTAGTTGCGACGCTGAGCATACGTGCGTTCTTTACCAGGTGAAAGTACACCAGCCATACAGGCCAAAAAGCATCCCGATAGGAAGAGATGATTGCACACTTAAGTGCCAGATTTACTTCAAGATCAATTCATTCAATCTAATCAAAGGGAAGAAGACGCGACAGTCGTGCATGCACCATGCAGGGTCCGTACCTGCAGATGATCACAACAGAGAAGTTGCAACCCATGGTGGACAAAAATAATAGGTCGCTAGACCTCTCACTCTAACTAGCTAGCTCTTTCCTAGCAGCTCTTTCCTAGCAGCTCTTTCCTAGCAGCTCTTTCCTAGCAGCTCTTTCCTAGCAGCTCGTTCCTAGTTTTCCTAGCAGCTGGTTCACCATTGGCATCTTTGCTGGTCTTCTACTACACATCGAGTTGTTATGGCTGTTTCCCACTACCGCTCCTGTGCATAGCGCACAAATTTTCCCTTCCACACCCTAACCCGATGCCAATCCAGCACTATAAATTCACGACCTCCGACTGCGATTTTAGATTCTTTTCTCTTTTTTTTTCCTTATTGACGACGTACTTCATAGGATCATATCTATAGGTCACGTCCTTCTTTGAGCTCTTCTAAAGAGCCACAGAATCCAACTTGGTTGATGAGATGGATACCTGCACACCCTAGAGTGAGGAATATGTTTGTTAGGTTGTAGTTTTCGGACTTCACCTTCTTGCGAAGCCTTTCGTATGCGAATCCTTGTTATTGTCACTTTGTGATTAGTACATCGATTTTTGAAAGGAGCGATGATCTTGACCCTCTATATGTGCTTCTTCGGAAGAGTTATATTGGGTGGGTGTGTATGGCTGTCTGACAAGTTCATTTGTTCCAAGATTTGCTTCTGTGAGGTAGTCGTTTCTGTAGAGTAATTAGTCAATAAGGAAAGGAAGTTATATACATGTGTCTAATTTGAGTTAATACAGTCGACAAATGACACAGAGTTCGAAGCGCCACTTCAGCATCCAGGCCAATTATACGAATACTTCTGCTATCACTCGTGTGATCCCTGTATTCAGGGGCGGCCTCCGGCCGGATCTGGGGCGCTGCCCCAGACCCCGTAGCTCCTCTTGCTGCGCTCGAAGAGTTGATGGCTCCACTGTTCTTTATGAATTCCCGGGGGCGACCTCCTCGAGCGCAGCTAGAGGAGCTACGGGGTCCGGGGCAGCGCCCCAGACCCGGCCGGAGGCCAATCCCTGGATCCAGGGTCCCGATCACTGCCTCAATTCTAGACATTAAATCAAATATTCAATTCAAACAGTTAACATAAATCAAGTTATAACTAAGCTTCCCCATCAAGAGCGATGACGTTGTGCTCAGAGTCCAGGGCAGCAGCCCTCTTCTTGACAGATTCCAGACGAGGACTGGGAGCAGCAAAGATCATATCCAACTCTTCAAGAGTGAAACCCTTAGTCTCGACAAACAGGAAGTAGGCGATAACAGATTCGACAGCACACCAGACGGTCCACACCAAATATGTCTTCCAGCCAATATTTTGCAGAGCCACAGGTGTAGCAAACTGATTAATAAGACCAACAGCGTTGATAACCAGATTACAGAAAGCACCTCCCTTAGCTCTCATCTCATAAGACAGGACCTCATTCGGATAGAGTGCTTGCATGGGAGTGACTGCAATAGCATAAACAACACCAAACAAAATATAAAATGCAATACCAGCTTGGGCCCATTGAGTAGTCTTCATACCAGAAGCATCAAATCTAGCAACACAGATGGTGACCAAAGCCCAGAAGAAGGTCATACCAATGAGAGAACTGATGATGACCTTACGACGCCCAATCTGTTGAATCACTTGAGCACCGACCAATGCAAGAATAAACGAGAGGAAACCAGTTCCAAGATTGTAGGAGAAGATAGTACGGTTGGAAGTAATACCAGCAGAGTGATAGAAGGCACCCACGAAATAACTGATTCCACCGTTACTGAGCTGACCAAAACAAGAGTACACAAGATTACAACTAAGACGGTAGATGCTGGCTCTGTCTCTGAAGAGAGCTCTGTAATCCCACCATCTCTTGTCAGTACCATCAAGCTCGAGTTGCTCTTCAAACTCACGAATTTGCAAAGTGATAAAGGCATTTTCAGCGTTTCCTTCTCCGTGATAGTAGGTAAGGATTTCCTTAGCCTTCTCCTGTTTACCATTACAATACAGCCATCTTGGAGACTCGGGCAGGAACATGGAAAAGATCACGACAAGTCCGGGGCAGACCATTTGGACGTAAGTGGGAATGATCCAAGCTCTGTTGGTAGGGATATTCTGAGTGCAAAACAAAACAACAGTGGCAAGGATGGATCCCCAGCAGTAGAGCGTGTTGTAGGAACCAGTAATGGCAGCTCTGTACGAGGGATGAGAAATCTCGATAGCATAAATAGGAGCAGCGGCGGTAGCAAAACTGACACCAAAACCAAGTACAAATCTTCCGCCCATCAACTGATTAATCTCTTTGGAAGTAGCTTGAACAACAGTACCGATAACTACAATAAGACAACCAAAAAACATACCAAATCTTCTTCCGAAAGTATCGTTAACGGGACCCAGGAAAGGAATAGTTGCTACGCCACCGATTTGATACATGGCTGAGATGAGACCAGCTTTGACACCGACGGTAGTAGCACCAAATGTGTCGTTGAAGGGCTTAAGAAGCAAAAGGGAAGACAACAAACTGCCATCATATCCGTTCATGGTAGAACACAAGAAAGGGATCAGACAGATGATGTAGAGCTGCAACATACGCTTTGAAAGGATCTTTGGAGGATCCTTCTTAGCAGCCTCTAGCAGGGCATCCGAACCGGTGAACTGAACAATCTCCTTTTCAGGAGTGTCGTAAACGACATGTTCGACGTTCTCAACTTGAATCTTCTCCTCAACCATTGTGTTGGTTTACTGATGATGAAAAACTGACACCAACGGAGACGAACCTGACTTATATATACTATTATTTTCAAACCATGGATCCGAGTCACATTCCGTCGAAATCAGGACTAACGACAATAATATCTGGGGTACACTACTTAAAATTCCGTTTAATTTCCCGCCCACCATGCGAGGATCTTCACGATACCCCCATCCAAGTTTACGAAACGCTAGTAAGCAACATACTGCTACCCCGCAATAGCTAAGATGGATCCTCATTTATCACCCCATGAACTTCCCAATTTGAATGTGTCGAATCGTGAAGTTCAAGGGGGATAACGATATCTGGGGCACAAACCATTTGTGGAAGATGGCGTGGGATGACAAGTGGGGGCAACACTTATTGATTCCCCGAAAAGGAGGGGCATTTTAGTCTCCGGATTAATTGCCAGACAATCGTTAGTTAGAGAAGGTACACCGTTGAACTTTAAAACGACCACAACCATATACAGTTACACAATGTGAAGAGCAGTCACAATGTACAGTACACGATGGCGAACACCATAGCACACTGTAATTGGTAAATCAATCGTGCTGAAAGGGGTCTTTCACTGTCACGAGTCACAGGGGCGGATGTACCCGCCATATCCCCAACATCGTGCGTGCCGTGCAGATGCAAGTTCCCCGCATCAGACGCCAATGTTATTTCTGGAATGCATGTATGTGCAGCTTGACTACACGGTTCCAGTGGGCCACTTGGAGTTTCAAGCGGACTTTAAAGGGGAATATTTGGGGGTATGCGGGGATTGATGGAGGGGTGCAGGCGTCTCGCATGCCTTCTGGCACTTCCCCAGGAACTGTACCAGTCATTGCTATCATACATGCATATCTGGGCCGTTGAGATAGGGTGGAGAGCAGGGGTGGGGAGAAACGAGGGGTAAAAATGCGGGGCATCGGGGAGCTGTGAGTTTCAGAAGGACCAGAATCGGGGAAAAAATCTCTCGGTCACCTGCCGGGTGTACTCTATGAACGCGTTCGGAGAAAGGTCGATAGGGACATGCGAGTGGATGTCGTCGAAGACACTCTCTAGTCCATGTTAGTGCTGGTTCTAGTGCGGGTTCATCGTGAGTTTGGATCTTGGTCTGAGACCCACGTTACTATGAAGAGGTCGCACGGGATAGTGTCGAGGAGTTAAGGGGTCATCGGAGAAAGAGTTATGGAAACCCGTGACCCTGGTCATGCCGTCATGTCTTGACATCGTTGTGCGGATATCCTGTCAATGAGAAGCAATTATTAGGAAAATAGTAAAGTAACGAAAGCCTTAATACCAGGCAGGTTGTAGGAAAATTGCGGAGAAAAAAAGTTAAATAAATAAATAGTGGTTATGTACAAATGGATCAATGCAAAATCTCATATTATACACTTCGTCCAAAACGCGAGTTGTAACCCTCCACACCAGAGGTAGCATCCTCCTCTATGGGTTCATCACCGGCATCCAATCGAGGTATCGTTGGGTCTCTTTCAATAATGCGAAATGCTTTGATCTGATCACTAAGGCCAACCAAGTGTGGGTCGGCAGGGTTCGCCGAAGAATATCGTCGTGATTGGCTACTTGGAAATGCACCTGGTTCTGGCTGTTTAGTCAAAGACAGTGACTTCAGTTCTTGAATAATTTCTTGCATCGATTTGTTCTGGCTCTGCGACAGCACTTGCACTTCTTCCATCAGAGCAATTTGAAGCTCATACTCTGATGATGCACCATATGGTAGTAACGTGACATCTTTACGGGAGAACAATGATGCATCAGACAGTTGAGATGCAAAAAACATAGAAGCCTGGTAATGCTCTTTCGTACAATATTTGGACAGATAAGTGGACGGTAATATCATTTGTGGCTTCCTATAGTTGATCTGATGAGCTTTCCGGATGCCCTTAGGATCCTTATCGCAGATCGGATATCCACATCGGTGAAGAATGTTCCTCTCCACCACTATATCTTCGTAGTCAGACCGGGTGAGGAAACGACAGGAGAACTTCAATGCATCACAGTCAACTCCATCTGACATCAATTCTACAATTCCCAATAATACCTGAGATGCTTCGCCTGCTGAAAGAAAACCGGGCTTCGAGAACTTGCCGATGATCTTGCACATTTCTAACAGAGATTGAGAGGGACCATTGGTAGCCGCAGCCTGATTAATACCATTATCATCTGATCCCGGATTCCACTGCGTCACTAGCCTGGATCGCAATTCGGAGCTCCCAGTATCCATTGGGAAGATACTATCAGACATGTTAGAAGTAGTGATCGTAACGGTCTACTGTTGCGGTGGTGGTTCTTGTTCTTAGTGCAGCACGCGATGAGAATGTGGGGTTGGGATATATAAGTGAGAAGCTAAGTTCAAGATCAGGGTGAGAAAGAATACAAAAGGTCGAACGTGAAAGGGCTTGAGGTATTAAAGAATATTATGCATGTATGCGGGAAGTTGCCACTCCCGGACCTGTCGAGCAAGAGCTAGGAGGTTTCCAGATGTGTTAATTAATATAATTGTAGTGGCAAATCCGCCTCCTGACTCTATAATGCACGTTGCATGAGTTATGGTGGCTATGAGTGGAGAAGCTCATGTCCTAGAGATTCCAGGCTCCTGGTGTCGCCACTGGGCAACTTGTATCACACGTTAATTAGTTAGCTATCATAAGATTATTCTTTTTCTTTATTTATTGAGGCACAGATGATTTCTCCTCATGTTTTAAACTGAAGGACTATTCTTTTACACAATACATGCAGCGATCCCTTCCTATTTACACCGAAAGCATATTATAGCGGACCCTGCATATGCACGTCGACATAATGTTGAACATCAAGGGAATCATAGGGAAAAATGAAATCAACACAAGCAGAGCTAAAAATAGATGATCAATGATATGGCAGAGCTTGATATTAACGATCTGCTCACGACTACCTCATCGTCAGGTAGTCCTGATGCGTCCAGCTCGCCCCATTCGCGAGCCGACGATGCCATCTCTACTTCAGAAAACGATCATACATCTACTTTCAACAGTATACTGCTACGATCTCTCAACATTATTTGGCCCTTCGCTGATATTATTAAGAAGCATTCAGCTGATCTACCACCAGCGAAGAGGATAACCGTGTATCGACGGACACGCGTTGCCGGGATACCTAATGACTTTTATTCAAATATAATCTGTTGGTCCGAAGAAGGAAAATATCTTCTCATAGCTATTAGAGACTCAATCTTCTGTCAAAGAGTTATCGAAAATAAGCAGGATGAGCAGTTGGCTCGGGTTATTGAGAACAGTAGCCCAGACGATCGAGAGCGAAGAATTGAAGAACTCAGGCTGACGACTACGCAGCGGCGATTAGAACTCCCCTGGGACTTCTTTCCAACAGACGTTGCAAACATTTCTGCGCCGATTTCCAATATAACAATCTCATCTAACCAGCTGCTAGCATACTCAAGAGCTTGCTACTTGTGTTTCTTCGACATTCCCGCCAACAGGTTTGCCAATATATTTGTCCATGAAAGACCTATCTCATATATAGCATTCCTCCCCTTAGAGAGTAACAACCTTATAACTAATCTCTTTTTTGGCGATGTAAAGGGAAAAATATTTCATTTAGTTGTAGAACAAGTCGAACATGTCGATAGATACTACTTATCTAGAAAGAGTGAGTTACGATGTCATGCAAGCCAAATCTGCGGTAAGTCCAAGTCCATCGAAGCCTAATTACCTATACAAGAACTAACATGTAAGGAATCACGATTAGCCCCGACTGCCACTTATTGGCGGCTGGAGAAAACGACAACCTGTTCAGCGTGTGGGATATTTCAGTGCTGAACAACCCAAAACTTAAATATACCAGGGCGCATAAAGCAGCAATCAAGGCTATGTCGTTTTGCCCATGGTCTCCCATACTTGCAACGGGTGGAGGGACTAATGATCGTCGCATAAAGTTTTGGCATGTCCAGTCAGGTATCCTTGTCGAAGATCACGGCTCTCCTGGCCAAATAACTTCCCTGACATGGTCAACAAATTCTTGCAAGATAGCTGCCACTTTTGGATTCGCTGCACCTGATTTATTGCAGGTATACTCCTTTCCAAAGTGTACTCCTCTGAGCGGAATGAGCAAGCCTGGTCGCAATTGTCGTGCGGTGGCATCTGTACCTATATCATCCAACACAATGTCTGTTGCGACAGTGGCAGATTCAAATGAGAGTGGCTACATTTATCATGTTAAACTGTGGGAGGCTGGCAACAGGTGGCCATCATTCCGTCAATTTGACAGCGAGTTAGTGGATATGATAGACGGAATAGATTGCTTAGGTATGTCAATACGATAAGCTGCGCAATAATGAGGACACACTGAAAACAAAACGCATTATAAATGCTATCTATGGACATGACTTTAACAAATATTTGATATATGCAATGATCACAGATTGCTATTTGCTATATAAATTTTAGATGCTTGGAATTGGCGAGGAGTATAAGTCTGCCATCGTTTGACGGCTAGCTGACGTTTAGCTCTCATTACCCCATCTAACTGATTTTTCTGACTCATTAGAATCCTTCTGTAGCTGAGCAAAGATTCCTTTTGTCGTTCACGTTTGCGACTTAAATTTTCCTGGTACGATATATAATTCTCAGTCCACAGTTCTTTGAGTGAATTGAAATCTCCTCCAACAATATCATGTTCCCATTTGGCTTCAGACTCTGCAAGGGATATCATATATTGAGTGTCCCTGAGTTTCTGCAAATTGCCATCTCTTAACACTCTCAGAATATGATGCGCACGATTCAGCCGGTGATTGGAATATTTGCCTGCTACCTTCAAGTATGAATATGGACCACGTGGAGTGGCTAAGTAGCTGATACGTACTTTACCAGGAGCAGCTGTCTCGCGTAATTTACGTCTTTTCATAAAAGTGTTGTGCCGCCTGTTATAATATTGGGGAGAAAGTAACAGGTCAAGATACAGAGGATCCAGTTCAGCTCTGCTAGGAATGTTTCGATGGGCCCTCATGAGTTTGACAGTCTTGTCTCGTCTAGTCATCAGAGTTGTATGACACTTTCGAAATGCTTCCAAGGCAGGAGTTATAAGAGGATTTGCCCTTGTGGGAGTTTGACAGTTTGCACCCGACTCGAGGAGAGCGGATTGGTTGTACTCGTTCCGCCTGATAACTTCCAAAGGCGGTTTACTAGTAGGAGCATTTTTCTGCACACGTTTTTTAGGTTTATTTAGATTTTCCTGGTTTTCTGTGTGTTCAATTAAGCTGTTTCGAATTGATAGCTCCGCATCTTGAGTTGGATTCAAGATGAATTCTCGCAGCAGAGCCTCCCATTTATAACCTTCGTTTATCATGTTCCTCGCAATATATCCTGACATCATATTCCTGTTCTGCCTGAACAGCCAGCCAGCTTGATTTTGCAAATCAATACATAGTTGGTCTGGTAAAGGACAATTTCTCACATGGCGTAGGATCCTTCGATAAAGTTGCAGAACTGGATACTTATGGCTTGGGAGAAGCCTGAAGTGAGATATGATCATTGTGCGGGCCACGAAGAAAAGAGATCAACGTTTAAATTGCGTTCATGCACGGCTATTGGATTCGGCCACCCAACACGCTCAATACTCTTAATAAATAAAAAAAGTAGTTATATCTACTCGTCGGGGTTGTCGTCCACAGGCAAGTCTATTTGGAACTCGCCATCTCCAGTGGAGAATGCCACAACATTGTTCTCAGAAATTCCATTGGATTCAATACTGCCCTTGGCACCAGTGATATCAGTAAATCCCTGGCTGAAATCTGTCTTGTCAATTGGCAGACCAATTCTGAGTTCCGATGGCTCTATATATATGGGCCCTCCCGAGCCTGTCGGAGGCTCAACGCTATCATCTTCGCCATGAGAAGCTGTTTCAAATGAAGGTTTTGGAATTGGAATATCTTCACCTACGTCCTCGTCGTTGCTAGTCTCATTCAGGGCCTGGGCCAGGAGTGTTTTCACAGCGCTGACAGTAGTGGAGGCAGGAAGAATCAACAGTACTGTCTGCTTCTTGTTTTTGAAGCGGACCGTCAATCCAGCGGCAGCGGCTTTAGGTGGCATTTCCCTAGTGTATAACTAAGTACTGCGAATGTTCCGTGATAGTATGTATAAGTTCATACTGCCCTAATAATTCAGCGCTGTACTCTATTATGGCCTTGGTGAGGCTCACAAATTTCCAGGCTGCGGCTCAGGCTAGCGATGTTTTAGCCGGGGTACAATACGTAGGGCTCGAGGAGTTGCCCGACCGGTGCAGGCGCTTCCCCGAACCCCGCAACTCTGGGAGTTGGCGCTTCGCGAAGCGAAACACAGCGGGGCCGGGGCAGCGCCCCGGCTGCCAGAGGCACTCTCCCGGGCCCTGGTAGCCGGGGCATTGCCCAGACCCCGCTGCTCCTCTTGCTTCGCTCGAGTCTGGCTGAGACCTCGGAGTAGTCGAGGCAGAATTAGCCGCCAGACAGTGGCATCTCATCTCGAGATGCTCCCCACATATTCAACGTACCAATTACCGACAACGGTAGGGCTGGTTTTCAGGTTCAAGTCGTTATCTAGCTGAGATTATCTAATTTATTATTTCACGAATTTTATTCCCCCGGAATATGTCGTCATTCGGTCTTATCGTGTCGGTTGTGGACCAGTCAGGTTCTACCCCGCAAACTCAGAAAACCGCCGGCCCAGAGCTTCTGTTAGCAGAAACACATAGCGAGCACGCTTAAAACTACGGCAACGCATTTGGTTCAGCCTTCTGCCCCACAGTTGCGGCGTCCATTCTAAGCGTCGATCCCACGAGCGAAACCGGAGCTGCTGGCAGGGCGGCTATTTGGACCAGGCTTTCAGGCTTGCGGCCCTCACACCCGGCTCCCACGTACGCACCGGCGAGTGGCCGAGGGAATTCTGCATTCTCTTAGACCCTGATTGACAGAGAAATTTTCAGTCTCTACTGTGCCTTGCAAATATTTGCACTTAATGTTATATTTTCAGCTAATTGCATGCTTTGCAACGGTGGCTATTAGCAAATTTTTACAACGAGTTTCTCCGGTTCGGCTACTGTAGCCGGAAAAATTTTAGAGGGGCTTTCCCGATTGCTTCATTAACTTGACAGAGACGATGGCCCCTTCTCTAATACGACAATGAGCTAGATCGATTGGGAGTCTGCATATGCAGCGGCGCCGCTTGTATATAGGAAAAGATCATCTCCACCTGTAAGTGTCTCGACTGCAGACTTAATCCTGCTATCCGCTGTACTTTGGTGGTAAAACTTAGGTTTTTACATAATATGTCGAGCTGAATGTTTACTTTCAAACAGGATAATTTCTGAGATCTCTGGAGAATATGGTGGCTTGTAAGTGCACGGTGAAACGCCGTAGGTACTGATGCGTCTCATTGCAGATCAGGGCGTTATATCACTTAGTCTACCGTTTAAGTAGCCCGCATTGCATATGGAAGAAAAGATTTTTACCGCCAATAAACGGTCAGGAACCCTGAGATTAAGCGAGGATATGTATTGTATCCTGAGGGATTTCGAACGAAATAAACCCTTTTCATCAGGATAGAAAACGAACAGTTGTAGTATCCCGCAGTACCCAAGCAAAATTTTTCGCAGTCTATTTTGTGGCTGAGACACGGCCGAGAGTCGGCTGGAGGGGGTTTTGGATATCCCCAGGCAGGTTTTTCACCCCTATGTGCTCCTTCGACGATACCTGTTACCGCCTATAACAGATCGAACGCATTTTTTCAACACCACTTATGATAGTGACATGTACTCCAAAGGGCGCCAAGTCATCGCTGTAAATACAAGTGCCTAACTATGTTTTGGGTAAAGGTGGAGATAAACCTCTAAAGGCAATATAAACAACGTTATCGGAAGTCGTGCAGTTGCTTCGCATTCCCCCTCCCCAATAATTGCTTTTGGCATCTAACCGCTGAACTAAGTAAGGTATCCATCCCCCACCAATGTCGATCTGCTGTGGGCTCTGCAACTCCGACGGGCGAAAAAAAACGAGCTGCGAAAAATCATATATAAACTGTCATAAATCGCCTTAATTTATTTGAGAATCAGCAGCAGCCGAGCACATTTTAGTTGTTGTTGATTTCAACTTCTAAAAGGTAAGCGACCGAGTCACATTTAAAAATGGGTGACGACGAGAAAAGAAGCTCGGCTGAGTCCATCCGCTCGAGCCAACAGCAAAAGCTCGATGCCTTTGATTTGGCTGACATGGGCCATGCCCAAGAGCTTCCAAGACAGTTCAGCATGTGGAGTATGTTGGCTTTGGCTTTCAGTGTTCTTGGAACCTGGGCCACCTTTGCTCAGGATTTGATGAGTGGTCTGCAGAACGGTGGTTCCATTGCCATTCTCTGGGGACTTGCTCTTGTCACGGCATGCAATATTTGTGTTGCTGTCTCCCTCGGTGAGCTGTGTTCCAGTATGCCTACTGCCCTTGGTCAAGCATACTGGATCCACCGACTTTGGAACACTCCTGCTGGAAGATTTTCCTCTTACATCTGTGCATGGATTAACACCTTCGGATGGTGGACTCTGACTGCCTCTCAAATTGCATTTATGACCAACTTCATTCTTGGAATCAAGGTCATGTTTGACAACGACTGGGCAGGTGCATCTGAAGGCTGGGTGCAGTTTCTTGTTTATATTGGTGTCACTTTTGTCTTCACTGTCACCAACGTGCTCGCTTGTCGCAAGGACAACTTTCTTGCTTGGTTCAACAATGTGGTCGGAATTCAATTCACTTTATTGTTCGTCATCTTTGCACTGGCTATGCTTATTGCTGTTGGTGTCCACTCTGACAAACACTATCAATCTGCTGCCTTCGTCTTTGGCAAGTGGTTGAATGAAACTGGATGGCCTGATGGAATTGTCTGGTTCACTGGTCTCCTTCAAGCTGCTTACGGTTTGACTGCTTTTGACAGTGTCATCCACATGGTTGAGGAGATTCCTCATCCCAGAGTCAATGCTCCCAAGGTCATTTACTTGGCTGTTATAATGGGTGCTATCACTGGTGGACTTTTCATGGTTGTTTGTTTGTTCTGCATTCAAGACCTTGACAACATTCTTAACTCACCTACAGGCCTTCCATTCTTGCAACTTCTCAGTGACACTATCGGTGTCCAAGGTGGCGCTGCCTTGTTGACTATTTTCATTTTCAACGGCCTGGGCCAGGGAGTTTCTATCGCTACCACCGCTTCTAGATTGACTTGGGGCTTTGCCAGAGATGGTGGTGTTCCCTTCAGTCAGTACTTTGCTCACGTCGACACCTACTGGCACGTCCCTGCTAGATCTCTCTGGGCTCAAGGTGTTATTATTGCTGTTGTTGGTGTCCTTTATCTCTTTGCATCTACTGTATTGGAGGCCATTCTCAGTGTTAGTACAATCGCTCTTACCATTTCCTATGGTATGCCTATTGTCGCATTGCTTGTTGTCGGCCGTGACAAGCTCACTCCTGGTCCTTTCCACTTGGGCAAGTACGGAATGTTCTGCAACATTGTCAGTATTATTTACTGCTGTGTCACCACTGTGTTCTTTTTCTTCCCTGGTGGACCTGACCCAGCCCCCGCTGACATGAACTACGCTATCGCTGTCTTCGGCGTGATGCTTATTATTGCTCTTGGATTCTGGTTTATCAAGGGTAGAAAGACCTATCTTCAGACTGACGAGGCCATGATTGAGATGCTTAGAGCTAGAGAACTGGAAAACAGTGCTAGCGAAGCTACCATTCTTGTTGTCGACGGGCAAGCTCCCGAGAAGAATTAGATATTGTTTTTTGATAGTTTTACATATTAGATACGCTTAATGAATGATGAATGATTGTTTGGTTTACATCCAGTTAGGCTCGTATATGAGGGGTTTCAAGAACATCTATATAAGATGCTTACTAAACTGAGCCACTTCTGTTTCACTGTCCAACGGCGGGAACTTAGGTATTTTGTATTATATTGAAGCTGTTCTATCAATAACGAACAAAATACGGGCACTATATTAGCATGGCCTGTCCTGTAGACAGAAAATATCCGGATTTTGCACTGGATCCGGAAGGTCCTTAGTTAATTCCAGTCCGTAATATGGGATATACATTCCCATGTCACCGTGGATTAAACAGATAATGGTTGATGCCCTACAAAGTCTACAACAGGGACATAAGAGACATAGCTAGAGTAGGGGCTAGCCAACGAAGACGAAGGTTACCCAAGAGAGCTAGACCGGTCTATATGACTGTTGAAGCGCTGGAACCGAAGGGAAAGAGTCGACAGAGCCATTAGAATATACATATACGTGCCACGCTACACCTCGATCCGCTTGCTCTGGCAATGTTGGACCCACAACTCTCCCCCCCTCCCACTCGTAATGAATCTTTGGCATATTGGCAACGACGCAATCCTAGTAATTTTTGTCCTCACAGGGGTAATACAATAGAATACCTGCATAGACGTTTGAGATCCTTGTTGTGACGCTGCACTAGGTAAGCTTATTATTTGCAGATCCTGAATCTGTCATATAAATTAGGCCTGTTACAGCTATACGGAAACACTGCTTGACAGTTTAGGCAGGCAATTCACCGCTTGGAGTTATGTACCCTAAACATTCAGCCTAAACAGAACAAGACAAAACAGGCTCAATTTGGCCCAATGGCGGCTGTGATTGAATGTAGACGCATACAAGTCCCTCTCACACCCTAGCCCTCGGGAACCGCATGAACGTTGCCATGCATCTGTTGCCCAGTAACCAGCTAGAGCAGAAGAGAAAAACCTTTAAAACCCTTTTTATCCAGGACGATCATATCCTAACTGTGTTCCGAGCTCGGGTACTGGGGAGAGGTTTATATAGCACGATATCGGCCATGTTGATAGCTTAATAGGAATATCAATTCTAAATCAATCGCTAGCTCAAGGATTTTTCCTATTCGACTGTACAAGGGTTTGCAGTTTTCCAAACTAGTCTGGTTTCTGTTCGTAACCTGAAGTTCCTTCGTGACTATATATATTGGATCTGATCTGACCCCCTATTTTTCACTTCCCACAGTCGAACTCTTTCATTTATTATTCATTCATTAAATTCTTAACAGGCGGCATTCTTTTGTTTCTGTTTCAACACTCTTTACCTCGATACCCTATACTCTTACGTACTAGTCAGTTCTTTCATTATGAAGTTGTCTTATGCTCTCTCGGCTCTTGTAACTGCTGCCGCTGCTGGAGTCAACGCTGCTCTGGTTACCCAGTATGTGCAGGTGACAGTGGACGTCTATGAACAAGCCCATGTTTTTGTTAATGCCAAGGGTGACCCTGTCAGCACCTCGTACGAGCTGGTCTCTAGTGCTGAAAGTGCTCCCACTCAAGTCTCAGTGGCTCACCAACACTCTGACCCTCAGCCTGTTCAGATCCAGTTGACTTCATCTACCCCTGCTCCTGCACCTTCTACAACTGCCCCTCCTCCCCCTCCCCCCTCGCGCCCTCCCTCCCGGTTGTCCCGCTGTTCTCCCCCCTTGTTCTTTTTTTTTTTTT
>JAKTSR010000126.1:0-36612 GCA_030580325.1 Sugiyamaella sp. yHKS617 | reverse complement strand
CGCAGGAGAGCCGACCCCAGGTTTTCCTGTTCCGCCTCCGGCGGCCGGGCGCTGCCTGCGCAGGAGCGCTACTCCGCCGGGAATTGGGAAGAGTATGAGGACGACGATGTTGGGCACCGAGAGTGGCTCTCCTGCGCAGCAGGAGCCACGGGGTCCGGGGCAGCGCCCCGGCCGCCGGAGGCGCTGTGGGGGCCCCAGTGAGTTACAGGGTCGATATAAATATACAGAAGGCGAGGATGCTACGTGAAGATGCCGCGGCGGTAGCGGTCGCGCAGGTCCTGGATGGTAGAGCGCTGGTCCTCGGGTAGGAAGCTGATCTGCTCGTCGGTGAGGTCCAGCACTTGCTTGACCAGGGCGGCCTGTTGTGGGTCGAGCGAGGCCAGGGCCGCGTCTGCGCCGGATAATGGCGGCGGTGGAGGCGGCGGCGTGCTATATGAATTTTGTTGTTGCTGTTGCTGCTGCTGTTGCTGTTGCTGCTGATTCTGTTGATACTGCTGACGCTGTTGCTGTTGATGCTGTTGCTGCTGCTGTTGCCATTGCTGTGACTCAGGTGGAGGTTGCTGCTGCTGCTGGTCCTGGTCCCCTTGGACGGCTTGAGTGACGACGTTGGCATCCACGAGTCCCATGAGGAGCAGTGCTTGCACGATGCCGTAGACGAGGGTGGTGTTGGACTGTAGCAGCTCGTATGCTTTCGAGGCGCCGTTGTTGGTGGCTAGCAGTTTCTTTACCGAACTTATGACTTCCAGCAGTTCAAGAGGCGCAAGGTGCGACAGAGTACGCGAGATATTGTCGTCGACAATCAGGTTCGAGGGGAGAGTGGACGCCGATGCTGCGGCCGGGGCCGGTGACCCACTTGATCTATTACCCTGGATGCCGCTGTTGTAGTCATTATTGCTACTATTTTCTCCATATGGGTCGTAGTTCGGATTCCGTGGATCCATTCTGCCATCCATTCGAGCGTCGGCTCTGGGATCATTCCTTCCGTCCATTCTACCAGGCCCACTAGTGTTACCGCCCATATGATGGTCTCGCTCTCTCCCCCAGTCTCTGTCTCTGTCTCTGTCTCTATCTCTGTCTCTGTCTCGGTCTCGGTCTCTGTCTCTATCCCGATCACGACCACCACCTCCTCGACCACCATCCCTATCTCTGTCTCTATCACGACCACCCCTTCGGTCCCTGTCTCTATCTCTATCACGATCTCTGCCGCTCCGATTCCTTCGTCTTGGATCACTGCCTCGCCCTTCTCCTGACAGAGGTTTGTTTGAGAACTCGGGCCGCAGTAATTTGCCTCCTATCGAAAGACCACTGATGACTCCCAGCGCTTGAGCAGCAGCTTCGTGGTTCGGAAAGTCCACAAAACCATAGCTGCCCTTGAGCCGGTCCCTCCCTCGGTCTACCAACCGAATGCTAATTTGGCCCACACCCCTTAACACTTTGGCGATATCATCTTCGCTTATTCCGAAAGGCAGATCACCCAGGAAGAGCGTTCTGCTTGTCGTAGACATAATAGCTAACTATAATAATATGAGTATGAGTGGACAAAAACGCACAGACAATGGATAGCCGACACTCGTGTAAGTGTCAAAGTATACAAGCGTCTCTCAACTTCCAAGTATCTATGAATCCGTGAATGTGCGATTGACCGACTGTCCGAACTCTGCGAATTTGGAATTGCGTCAACGTGTGATTGAAGACCAGTGCCTATTCACCGACTTGGCTAGTGTGCCCAGAACTCGTCCGTCCAACGAATTAGGTATCGACACCAATCAAAGGGCCGTGAGCCAATCTAAGACAGCTCGCAGCGTTCAACACTGCCAGTAATGCGCCTGCTGCCTGCGTGATCTAGGATACGAGATTATAGCCGACACAAATCAACCAACCAGCTCACTAGAACAGTTTTCGAGTCTTATATAAATTTCGAGGTTCAGTCTGACGCCTAGTCAGTTCGCCTAGCGTGTCGGGTGTATATATTTGTCTGTATTTCAGTATGAAAAGGTGCGCGATGCTCTTACGCATAAATATACGTCTGTAAATCATAGCACCTTCAGCAGGGTAACCGCACAATCAATCCTCAGTGCCACAGCGGTATACGGTCTTGAAACTCACTTAATAATAATACTGAAAATACTTCAGTAGTCGTATCAGCCTGGACTATAAAGATAATTCAGGATACCGTGCTCTTGTGATAGTTTGGGTCAACATACGGCACTGCAGGCTATAGATGTAACCCATTAAATACCATAACATTATCAAATGGGTCGCGGCACTGCAGACTATAGTGCCGTAACGGAAATCTGCTGTGCCACGGCCGCTGGTTTACTAACGTAGCATTTAGTGCCACATCAATCAATCCTCAATGCCACGGCGCTGAACAATAGCTTGTGGCATCGCTCAATGACTGCTGCCATCCCACCCAAACAATTTCCCGTTATTCTGGAAGTCAGGTTCGGACCATATCCATGTATTGAACCAACTTATGATCCCATATTCTCCGTAACAACTGTGTTGTGATGTCGCCTGTGTAACGAGTTGCTCCTACGACGTCGGTTAAGTCGACCAAGGCACCAGTAAACATTCTAGGCAGAGCTGGAAACTACTCTATGAACCAAAAATTGGCGCCAGTGTTTCTCCAGCTCCTGGTTCAACTCCACTGAGCTTACAACCATTTGAAACGTACAGTGAATCTGAATCTGACTTTGAAGAGGGGTATCTCGAGCGAGCAATATCTCTTTTGAATTCACTACTGGTTAATGGAATAAGGGCATCCCAGGCTTGAACTTCGCGACACCAGAATTCCTCCTTTGACTTATTACCCATCGTATGATTTCGGCATCAACCACTGCAAAGATTTGGAAACGACTTTACAGAAACATATAGGAGAGTTTAAGCAAAGACGTTCTACTGAAGAATCACTCTTAAAGAAATTTTGAGTACTTAGGTCAATGGTAGCGAGCAAGCTTAATCTGCAATTTCACAAGACCCAGAGAGGAGGAAATTAAGGTCAGCTCCAATAGTTTCATATAAGTCCGTTACATGGTTACGAGCTTTCTCTGAGTTTTGAAAAGCGAGCCAGACTAGGAAGCTGGAGAAACGGCGAGTGATCCTTGCGTAACAGGCGTACCTCAATTTGACAATTTCGGAATGTGATAGAAACAGTCTGCCGTGAATTGGATAATATGGATGCAATCGGTGGTCATTTGTACGAAGGCAGAACGGTGTCTCCGGAACCTTTTCAAAACGAATAAGTAAACGAGTTCGCTACTAGGCTCGCTATGACCAGTGACGACTCCTCTGATACTAGAGGACATTTTGACAGCTATGCATGCACACTTGAGAGCAGACGGTTCCTTCTTAGCTTCCGCAATTTTTATCATGAGACTGAAATAAAATGCCAAGTGTAATCAAGACTTCACTATGATGTCTTTCGATTGAGTAATGGTTCGGGGGTCTCTACCGATCTAATATTGCAATGCTCTAATGATGATCCTACAACATTAGGCAAAACGATGTTGAACAGCTAAAAGCCGAAACAGATCATCACCTGGTCCTTTAAGGAGACACGAGCAATCCGAGAATTCGTGAACGAAAACAACATGCAAAATCCATCATAAAATTAGAGTCCGTGGCCATTCCCTCCTACAGAAAGGCAGCAGAAGATGACCCTTTAATGGAGTTACTGAAATTGCTTCGGGTTCAGGTAGCCTGATTTTGAACTAAGGGGTATACTTTTAACAAGATAAATATCAATGGAGTCGCCGCGAGTGCCAAGATAAGAAGTACGAGTCTTTGTTAAAGAATTGGTGTCTATGGAAAGTTAACTGATGTGCAGGTAGTGCTGGTCCCAATGTATATGAATAGTCATGGATAACAGTGATTTGGACGACAGAGCTTGTTTATAGAAGATTTTGGTGAATATACCCAAGTATTACTGCTTGCTGACAACTTCAAGGTCCAACTCAGAGAGGAGAGAGTCACAGTTGTACAGGAAGTCAAATTTCACCCATATATGTGTTCAAGACTGTCAAAAATAGATATGAGGAGATACATAGATGTGAAATCATTCTGCAGGAGCTCACTGAGAGCAGTATTCTTGTCGGTTCCGTGGATGATGCTGTTGTGAAAGTTGAAAGTTTAGCTCTGATTCTGAAAGTAGCAGGTTCCCCTTGCATGGAATCGATATCCATACTCTTCGCTGGTATCAGTGCCATTTCAACGATATCGATTTATTCGTGTCCTTATCAAAATTGTTGCAGCTCCTTCTCGCGCTTCTTGGTTTTGACTTCCGAAATTATATATTAGAAGTTCAGCATGGTGACACCTGGCGTAGGGATTCAAGAACGGGCTGTCGGATATGTTGACCAGCGTGGTAAAGCTATTCAGTTAATAATACTCAGGGACTGGTTTAGTCAGGGCATTTCTTCTCTCATAATCAAGTATATTATATGAAATATAACACAGAACATACCTATTCAGTTAATACTACTCAGGGACTTTTCGTGCGCGCTTTCTTCTCTAATAATGAAGAGAAGAAAGGGGACAAACAGAAGTTCTACATAGAATAGTGATACTCCCCTTACTACTAATGATAGGCCTATGAATTCTTAGAAGTGTAAATTCCAGCTGCAGATCCATCTCCAACCCCAGCTCCAACTCCAGCTCCAACTTCAACTCCAGCTCCAGCTCCAGCTCCAGCTCCAGACCCAACTCGGTCACTAGCCTCATTTCCACTTCTGGCTATGGCTCTGGGTCTGGTTCTAGCTCTGGGTTCAGTCCCAACCCCTGCGCCAGCCCCGACACCCTTTCGACCTGGTGTGCCTAACAACAACTTGGAAAAGGAGTATGACAGGCGAGGAATAAGACCTTCTATATTTTCACTATGGAGTAATGTGTTTTGGAATAAACATCGATGATAATTCTCCAGAAACAACACCGGGTCGACTTCAGGCACAAGTTCAGCTCGAACTTCACAATTCACAATTTCCTCTGTTTGCTACTTACCGATCGTGGTCACGGTCTCCGGATCAAGATAGGACGCGTTGGATATAAAAGATAGATTGATGGAAATTATCTAATAGTAGCTTTCCGCGGAAGCTATACTCTTTCGTTCCCTAGATGATGCTCGGTAATTAACTGTCAGTCTATCAGATATCTCGTCAAACTACTAAATATCTGACAACAACATAAATTGAAATTGTTATGTTAGCTTGTTGCCTCATTCCATTTTGTTTCGAATACTGCAGAGCATAAGGCAGACGGGGATCGGAGGAAATACACATATGCAATTCGATGTCTACGACTCTGGAGACTCAGAATTTCCGACCACGAACGAATTCACATGCTCGTCAGGAACGTCACTTTGGTCGCTGAAACGCTTGGCGTGTTTGAGAGAAAATAGGTCCTCAGATTGTTAGCATGAGTCAAATATATGGAGTCGAAGCTTACAATCATCTCTCATCGCGATAATTCTGAGCTGGTAAAAATTGTTCACGATAATTGGCTTAGCATCTTCATGGTGTAGGTATATTCGGTATAAATTATCAATTTGTTGGTATTAGTACTGGTTGCATCGATTTTATGTTATGCCAAGTGTCTTCCTGAAATTCTCTCCAGTCTCATTTTTGCGTGCACCCCTCCAATTTGTTAGAGCTCGCCTACACGCGTTTCTAGGTTCTGATTTCTGATATTATGCCCGGACCTCTTTAAAGCTCAACGTCATAAGGAAGATGATCTCTGTTCACACTCTGATGCTGTGATCGCACAACTTTTGGAAGTGCTACAGATATACAGTCGTATCCGACTTATCCTGTAGAAATGGCAGCATCCTTTTGACTCTTGGTCGTACAAAACCCATATACATAGTTGTCAATCTTGTAACAGTGATATATATGTTCTACATGTCCCAATAGGATTTGTTATCAACTGCTCGAGATCAAGTTTATGGCGGGGTGTAGAGTCAGGAGTTGGCTATATACGCAACCTGTGTGAGAAAAAAGCGAAGGCGTGGATCGTACATCATACACAGCCATATGGAGCATTTAGCCGAAGCATTTCAGTTCCAATTTCAGTTCCAGCTTCAGTTCGTGCTTATTTTCACTAAACGCATACTCCAGCTCCATGCACCCCCACAAGGTGCGTTATCTCATGCGAGCAGATAGAGGAGAGAACGGCGCGCGAGGAGATCATTCTCCGATCAGTCCAGGGACTCATTAACATTAGGTTTGGCGGTGCCGTTCCAACCGTCACGTCATTCAGTTAAAGATCGGTAGATAACCGCAGTGCATCTGTGAAGTAGTAGGAGATGAGTTTTCTGTTTGGTAGGGCACGATCTGATAAGAAGAGGGCAGTTCAGACGGCGGCGACGCCTCGACGTTTATCCACAGGCGGCGGGTTTGAGTTTATAGACATGGAAGACGCCCTGCCAGAGAGCGGGCAGACGACTGAGATGGCCCCTGCAACGCCCACCATCGCCACGAGTCAGGAGCGAAATACGAGTCCAAGCGAGAATGAGATTACCGGGGAGAATGCACATGGCGAGCTCGTCCCGTTTGGACGCAAGTTCGGCGACAAGTACTTTGGTTTCGGAGAAAAGGTGCGCAATCTGAACCACGGGAGTTTCGGTGCCATTCCAAAGGCAGTTCTTGAGGCCCGACTACAGCATATGAAGGATACCCAGTTGTATCCGGATCCGTTTTTCAAGACCGGTATTTTCAAGGAGATCTCTCCTATTCGCGAGCAGGTTGCTGAGTTTGTGGATGCCGAGCCAGACAATCTCGTTTTCGTGACCAATGCTACCACGGCCGTGAACACCATTCTGCGCAGCTATCCGTTCCAGAAGCGCGACACTTTCATTATCTGTAACACCATCTACGGCTCATGCCGGAACACCATCCAGTTCCTGCAGGACCGAGTCGGGGTCAAGGTAGTGGAGCTGACGCTCAAGTATCCTCTGAGTCACCAGGAGATCCTAGAGCTGTTCACCGAGGCTATCGACTCGTATGAAAATGTGCGCATGGCCTTTTTCGACACTGTCTCGTCCATGCCTTCTGCCACTATGCCGTGGGAAGAGCTGTGCCGTATCTGCAGAGAGAGGTCGGTACTGTCTATGGTTGACGGAGCCCATGGTATTGGCATGATCCCGTTGTCGCTCCGGACTGCCCGTCCTGACTTCTTCACCTCTAACCTGCACAAATGGCTGTTTGTGCCTAATTCCGTGGCTCTCCTTTATGTCTCCAAGCCACAGCATCGGTTTATCCACTCTCTGCCAGTTTCTGCTGTGTACTTGGATGATAACACCTCACTAGAAGGCAGCAAGGAGGAGACCCGACTGGCCGACACATTCTTATATACCGGAACTACCGATTACAGTGCTATTCTGACTATCCCTGATAGCATCAAGTTCCGCAATGAAATATGCGGCGGCGAGGAGCTCATTCGCCAGTACTGTACCGACCTGGCCACCCGGGGCGGTGCGCTGGTGGCTAAGGAATTCGGCACAGAAATCCTGTCCGGTAAAGAAGACAATCTCATCACCAGCATGGTCACAGTACGCCTACCGTACGACCCAGCAGACTCAATCATGCTCCAGTCGGAAATCAACGACAAATACATTGAGTACATCATTCGCGAGTGGAACACCTTCGTGCCCATCTCCTACTACAATGGCCACTGGTGGAGTCGGTGGAGTGCCCAGGTCTACGTCGACCTCGACGACTTCAAGTACGGTATCCGTGCCGTTCTCAACACCGTCGAGTACCTCAAATCAATTGGTTACAAATAAACTCCTATCTTCAAGCCATCACTATTCCGTGCCTCGGGGCACCGCGCTTATTTCCGGACTGGCTCGGCCGGGTAGGCGCTGGTCACTGAGGGCTGGGCACAGGGACCAGCGAGCATGGGGCATGCCTCCGGCGGCCGGGGCGCTGCCCCGGACCCCGTGGCTCCTCTCGCTGCGCTCGAGGAGGGCTGTTGCCTCCGGGGCTATATTGCTCCTCGGGAGGAGATCTATCGTCCCGCTTCCGGACGCATCAGCCCTCCTCGAGCGTAGCGAGAGGAGCCGCGGGCAGCGCGAGGCTGCGCCGGCGGCCCGAGGGGTACGCGTAAGTCCGAGCAACGCTGGGGCGCCGGCCGGAGGCAGTGCTGCGATTGAGAACCGCCGCACGGCGTCCGGTGTTAGAGTCGACCCGAGGTCAGCTGCTGGCTTTTAGGAGTTGCCTTTTGGCGTTTTTTCGGATTTAACGAGCCAGTATGCATCGGCTGAAGATTTTCTGACTTCTCGCCCTGCAGCAATCTGCAGCAGTTTTGCCAGAATGGGCATGAATATGTGTAGATCATGGCATCACCAGCCGCTGCTCGCCCGGAGATATCATAGTGGGGCGACAGGTTTTAAGGGGTCCTAAGAACAAATGTTATAAATATGGATGAATTCTGCCTTCAGAGTTCATGATCCGGTATCCTGAATAAGACTGTGCAAGATGAAGTTCTCCGAATTCACCCAGTTTTTGGGTACCTTCCGTCCCGCCGCTCCCACTTTCACTGAACAAGATTACCCAGACCAAACCGGACGCGTCTTCATAGTCACTGGAGGCCCTACCGGTATCGGATATCATGTGTCCAGATATCTGTTGCAAAAGAACGCCAAAGTTTGGCTCGTGGCCAGAAATCAGACTAAAATAGACACTGCTATTGCCCAGTTCAAGAAAGAGATGCCCAACTGTCAGGTTGATTCTTTTTTAGCAGACTTCTCTGATCTGGAGAGTATTCTCCCGGGTGTTCAGAAGTTCCTGGACTCGGAATCTCGTCTGGACTGTGTTATCCACAACGCAGGCGTGATGGTACCTCCCGTCGGATCGAAAACGAAACAAGGTTACGAGCAGCAACTCGGTGTTAACTGTGTCGGTCCTTTCCTACTCCAAAAGTATCTTGACGATATTCTTATTAGAACTGCTAAGGTATCCCCTCCTAATTCGACGAGGATTCTTTGGGTTTCGTCTTCGGGCCACTTATTTTCTCCCAAGACCGGAGTCAATTGGAAGGACATGAACTTCGAGAAGGAAAAAAGTCCTTGGAAAGCGTATGGACAGAGTAAGGCTATTAATATTTATCAAGGTATTCTATGGTCGAAATACCATGCCGACTCAGGAGTTGTTTCGCTCAGTGCTCACCCAGGGAACTTGAAATCGGAGTTGCAGCGTCATACATCAAAAGTGGAATCTATTATGAGTAATTGGATACTTTTTCCAGCTAATTACGGCGCTTATACGGAGTTATATGCTGCTCTGTTTCCTTCCCTCACTACGGAAGACAATGGATCCTTTATTATTCCTTGGGGCAAAAAGGGCATTGCCAGAAGCGATATTGTGCAGAGTGCAAATGGAGAAGATGGAAAAAAGCTCTGGACATGGTTAGAAGAACAAGTTGTTCCGTATTACCAATAATTTCTAATTTGATCTTTTTATTTTTTTACTTTGATATAGACTTAACATCCTTAATATAATACTACAGAAAGAAGTGCTGTCACAGAGCAGAACGACGCAAAACTCCCCAACTGGCGACGGAGGTGAATAGGAGGACGGGGTCCACGAGATATTATATGGTATGTGCGTCTAAAGAACTGCTGTAGTAACAGTCGCAGTAATGGTCAGACTCAGCCCCCAAGTAGAATGGGATAACGGCACTGTGACGACGCGATCCAGACCACAGCACTCCCAGAGCAGCGAGATGATCCACGGGGTTCGAGGCAGCGCTCCGGCCACCGTAGGCACAGTTCGAGTCCCAGGAGCCGCAGCTGGGGTGCTGAACTGCTATAGTTGCACTTTGGCAGGGCCGGAATCAAAATGACAGCGACAACTCGGGACAGCAATGTGGTCTGGGGCCATGGCCCAGTTGGCGGGAGCGCCCGGGACCCGCTACTGCTCGGCACAATGGTCACCTCAAGCTTGACCTGCTGTCGAATTCATCTCGATCAGTGACTGTGAGCCGCGAACTGTGTCTCGGACCCGTCGCATTAATTCCGAATTGCAGTAGCGATCTGTACGCGCAACGCGTTTTAATTTCTTCGTGCATAAACGCGTGTAGATCTGATCCATGCATCAGCACTTTAAGTATAAAAGTATCGATGCTGCCGCTATGGGTGTTCTTCAACCGCTAAGTTCTCCAATCACTTCATTTACTTCCTGTTATATTTCTGCTCTCAGCAATTGATTCATTCATTTCTTGTCTTTCTTTCATACCTGATCTTCTCTGTCTGATATTCTCCTCTAATCCTCTGACCGCCCATTTACTACAAGATCAATGTCGTCCAAAAAGCACAATGCCACGCTCCTACAGATATTCAAGTCTATTGACGCGTCTTTTATCTTTTACTATGCCACTAGCAATTCACACGCCATGAGCTTTGCTAAGCTCAAGACTCGCGTCGCCCACCAGTCGCGACTCACGCTAGAGTTCGCTCACCTCCGTCAGATCACAGCAATATATCCGGCGGCATATACGATTGACACGAACTTCGCAGCTGAACACGAGTTTCTAATCAGCGCGCCAGCTGTCATTAAGGATTCTAAACTCCGAATTCAGAAGTTCGAGCAACTCTTCGCTGCTGCATGCTCGAAACAGACGGATGACATTAGCGCTACAGCCCCTCAAAGGCCGCTCGTAGATCTGTCTCCCAGCAAGCTTAACAAAAAGCGACCGGCCTCAGATCGCATGGAGTCGCTTCGTAAAAAACCATCGAATTTGTACAGCACCGTTTCTCTGCCAGGCCAGGCAGTGCCAACGACCTCCTATGCCTGCCTGCTTGAGAAAATCCGAGCCAAGCAGAAACTAAATGCATCCTCAGCAGAGCCGACTGATGAGGAACGACGCCAAAAATTCATTACTGCTCAGCTGGAAAACGTCTCTGCAGTCCTGTTGAGCATGTCCAGAGACCGGTCTCAGATCTCAACCAGCCACTCTCTCAACTTCATCGTCACAAAACTTACCGACAGTCTTCGCTGCAAACTGAGTCCACAGGATGCCGAGATGGCTGTCATATCTCTTGCTGCCAAACTCCCCGACTTCTTCTCAGTCGTACAGGTAGGCAAAGTTCGCGCCCTTAAAATAAGCCATGGTACTGACCTCGGTCTCATCCGCCAGCAATTGACCTGTCCAGCTGTATGAAAAGCAAGAACTAACTATTTATTCTCCCCCATTATCTTAATACATCAAATCTGCATTGTTTAAGACCTGACCTGGCTCCATTGGCTGGGTTCAGACCCATGGCTCGCTTCAATTGGCCATTTGTAGATTATATATCGGCCAGCTTGATGGAACTGAAACAAATCATGTGACCTATTTCGGTATTGCCGTCTGCTTCGGATCATCTGCCTTATCACATGCGATTAGATAGTGTACGTTTATTTATATTTATTAGGACTGACTGCACTGCACCGTAGCTGGAGAGCGCTCCCAATAACCGGTGTAGGGTGTACAAAACACGATTGAACAGGATTTTGGCCCACAGTGAAGTTTTTCGTTCTTTGAAATTGGCGTGGAGTTATGACAAAAGTGAGTTGCCATGACGCTTCTGCGCCTGATCATCGGTGGCGGCGTCTGGCTTGATAAATACGTGGTATATGGACTAACGGTGGCGATAATAGGAGTATCTGTTCGGCTTTGGCAAGCGAAAACATAAACAGGACAGGCAGGACCACAAATCCACTGTGGCTGTGAAAGCTGCATCTGATCGCCAATCCAGAAACGAGAGCTCGACAGCCGAATTGAGTCGTGCCGGCAGTTCAACTGACGTTGGCAGCTTGAGCAGTAGAAGCAGCAGAATTAGCCAGCAGCAGACGGTGTTATCTGATATAAATATCAGCGGCGAGTTCAGCCCTAAAGTTCCTGTTTCTAAAGTAGCGTCGATTTCTCTGTCAACGCAGCCAGTTTCTGGCGTTTTAGGCAGAATGGTGGGTGGTACCAAGTCTACGTTGTGGTCAGGCAGCACAGGCGGAGCAGATCAAGATAAGAAGCAGGAACAGAAGAGTAATAATCAGTCCAGTAGGCAGGCTAGTGGCAGTGGTAATGCATTTTCTGAACATGGAGCGGATTCGAATTCCGGTTCCGAATCAGCCGGTGAGACCACTGAGCCGATTTCGACCAATGCCAATGTCCAGGGTCTGAATATCATTATGAAGTCAGATAATGATAACGATTCCAGTATTCACCATCATGCTGGTGTGGATAGCGGTATTACTGCAACTGCTGGACATGGTAATAATGGCAATGACTATAGCACAGGTGCAACTGGTAGTGCGAATGATAATAGCAGAGGGGGCGGTAGTAGTCCCAAATCGAGTAATGGCGCTAAAAATGCATCGGCCAATGTCAACATTCCGAGACAGAAAAGTTCAGAGCCTTCGGATAGCCCGGCTTCTTTATCCACATCCTGGTATTCTTGGGCATGGACTACGTCGACTCCAAAGGAACGCAGCAACAGTGGTCTGAGCAATACCGAGACCCAAATAGCCGACTCTGAAAGGAACGCAAATAATGAAAATTCGAACACGGATCAGAACGAAGTGCAGGAAAGACCCTCCTGCAGCGATGATACGAATGAGCCTAACCAGAATTCTCTGACAGAAACAACTGAAGCCTCTTTATCAGAACAGAAAGCTACAGAACCTGCGGATAAGCCCGACTCGCAGACAGCTCATTCTCGTTCAGAATCTTGGTACAGTAGCATTTGGAATCTGATGGGGACCAATAACGGTGCAAATGTGAGAACCCAATCATCTGAGAGCGGAACTGTGGATAAGCCACCAGGCGATGTGCCATTCACCACAACCACAGCTGATGCCAATCCAGCTGCCGATATCGCTACTTCACTAAAGGATCCAAATGCTATGGCGGGCCCTACTGGAGACCGTTCATGGGCTTTTTGGTTTCGGACCTCTGCACCATCTAATAACACTGGCACAAATCACAACAACCAGTCACAACAAGGAGAGCTGGCAATATCTGGGACGTCTACGGAAAACCATCCATTGACAGTCAAAAGAACAGAGCGTTCGCCGAGTCCTGATACTGGGAAGGACTCAGCCCTGAGCCCCAGTTCTGCAGCCATAGATAGTGGCTCAACGACGCCTGGAGTGTCTGGACAGCCAGCAAGACCTGTTACTCAGCAAGATCAAGCCGTCTCATCAGCTGAGCCAGTTAGCAAGAAGCCACGTAAGATGGTGCGACCAAATGTGGTTACACCTTCACTGGATGAATCGTACCCATTATACACAAACTCAATACGCATCAAGTCCTCGCTGTCGAAATTTTCTGAATATGTCTTTCCAAACTTTCAAGACACCTCTAAGACTCAATATCACCACCATCCTTATAGAAGTGCTCCGCACAAGATACAGCGGGTAGTGGTGTTTGGTGTTCACGGATATTTTCCTGCCAAGGTCGTACGGACGATTTTAGGCGAGCCTACTGGTACCTCAGTTAAATTTGCTAAAGAAGCGGCGGAATCAGTATTGCGATGGGCTGATGAGAAAGGGTACGAGATCAAGGTTGACGAAATAGCGCTGGAGGGCGAGGGCAGAGTGGGCCATCGCGTTGATAAGCTCTACCAACTTCTGATGAACTGGCTACACTTGATTCGTGAGGCCGATTTTATTTATTTTGCTGCTCATTCCCAGGGGACCCCTGTAGCAGTCCACCTGTTAGCCAGACTCGTAGAAGAAGGATATGTTGAGAACAAGCGACTGGCGCTGCTTGGAATGGCTGGAGTTTCTCTTGGTCCCATGGCTGGTCTCGATCAGAAAATCATCATGCGAGCTATCACGTCTATCGAGAATGATTCTCTGCTAGAACTATTCGAATTCCAGAAGCTGGAAAGTGTTCAGTCCCGCAAATACCTCGAATCACTACGGGTGATTATTGCACATAATGCGAAAGTTGTGTTTGTTGGATCGCTGGACGACCAGCTGGTACCACTGTATTCGTCTATCTGCAGCCATGTTTCTCATCCGAATATCTACAGAGCTGTCTACATCGATGGAGAAGATGTCGCCCCTGGATTTATTTCTAATCTCCTTACCATCGCTCTGCGACTAAGGAACATTGGCTCAAGCGATCACGGGGTCATACAACAGCTCTCTTCAGCTCTAGCAGGTGCAATAACTGGGAAGGGCCACTCCAAGATATACAACGAGTCGCAGGTGTATGACCTGACGATTCGCTACGCCCTCGAGACTACGGATGCAGGAAACGGTGTCCCCGTCAGAGTAGAGACCGACTATGAGATCCCCAAGCCGAACCAGAACAATCCATACATTCTACCTTGGGCGATGAGAGGACTCATCAACGAGGCTAGCATGCGCAGCGCGTTTGCTGACAAACTGCAGGAGCTCTACGAGGAGTTTGGACAGTGGCGTCCGGAATCCAAAGTTCTCAAGGATGTCAAGTACCGGCTTAGTCCCATCCAGTCGAAGCTATAATTAATTACTATTTATTTATCATTATTGGAAACTCTTAGAGTGCCGCTCACGAAGACAGCCTCAAGATTATCTTACGAGTATGTCATGAACTGAGTGCCGAACATGTAGCAGGAATGGTTGCTCACGCTGTGAGCTCGGCGAGATCCGGGGCAGCGCCTCGGACAGCGGAAGCCGACATGGTCGCATCGAGGCAGATGGGATCTGTTTAAATACGGAAAACCTTGCGGATACTGTGGTTGCGAGACTTCAACGGGCTGATCTCCCTGTTGAAGATAGACAGGCCGCTGGCAGTAGCAGCAGAAGAGCTGACACGCTTGAACTGTGAGCCCGGGTTGTCGGGATCATCCTCGTCGAAAATGTTCACATTCGCCCTAAGCTTTCGCTTGCGTTTCGTTTTGTTGGCTAGGTCAGGCTGGGCTGATTCCGCTGCAGGCGCGCTAGCTACGTCATCATCACTGTCGTCGAAGAGTGAGATTTTTTTGTTGCCCTTCTTAGTAGTGGCCGTGAATGACGCTTCCCCTTGCAGGCTGGGACGGGGCTTCCGTTTGGCAGCTGTTGTTGTTAGCCGGAACGAACTGTCCCTGGCCGTCTCAGTCTCAGCCGGAACGTCACCAGTCTTGTCAGTGTTGTCTGACGTGATGTGCTGGTCTGTAGTCGTAGGAACAGCTGCTTTGGATACAGGATCTGGCGAGAAGAGTCCCTCAGCTGGTGACTTCTCGGGCAGCTTTTCACCGTCGCCAGCCGATTTCACTTTCTCAGACGATTTCTTGCCTGGTATAAATGGAGCTGGAAGCGAGAATGGGTTTGCCGAATCAGTCTGGGGTTTGTCACCGCCTGCTCTTGGGTTCCTGCCATGTACCACAGAACCAGAAGCCTTGAGAATTGACGAAGCCGTCTTAGAGGTGTACAGATCCCTGGGTCTTGCCGGTGAGAAAGAAGGCGGAGCAGACGGACTCATGCTGGCCTTGACATTTTCAAATTTAGATGGGCTCAATTGGATTGAGGAGTTGGAAAGCGTATTAGAGCCGTTGGAGGCAAGTCTAGAATTATTGACTGATTTGTTCAACTTAGACCTCAGAGCCTCCAACTTTGTCTCAAGAACTGATTTTTGATTAGCATGTTGGGATTTGAGCTTGTCTTTCTCTCTAGCCTCTTTCTCAGCGGCGGCTTTGTGCCGGTTAACCTGTGACTTTAACTCAGTGATCTCCTGTTTAAGCGCTCTTTCATTAGATAATAAGCTGGACTTGTCACTCTCGGTCCGCTGTGAAATAGACTTTTCCCGCTCAAGCTGTGTTTTCAGCTCTAATATTTGCCTCTCCAGATGTTTCTTCTCGCTAAGACTGACGCTGTGAGTTTCTGCTTGCTTCTTTGACCCTTCTAGCTCGACAGTCATCCTTTCTACAGCATTTTCCATACTCGATAGCGCTGACTGCAGTTGAGTCCGCTCATTCTCCGCCTGACTTGAAATAGTTCTTATGACAGAAAGAAACTGGCGTTCTAGCCTCTGTTGATTATCATGCTCCGTGAGAATTTGGTTAATCTCGTGATTCCGGAGGCAGTCCTTTCTTTCTATTTCACTGTAAGACTCAACCGATCTAACATAAGAGTAAACGGCTCGAGCCACACCCACACTCATCGCGCGCAAAACTGGAGAAGTTGGATGAAGACTCGACGATATATACAGTCAGAATATATCTAATTCAAAGTTGTTTATTAGTTGAACGCGTAAGAATCACGTCAGCCGCGTGTTGGTGTTTGCCGGAGACGGTACGACATGCAGATCTATTAAACTGCCATGAGGACTCTCAGCGTTGTCTTCATTATGCTTTCCAGTTCAAGAATACTCGGTGCATACTCAGACTCACGAGATTGTTACTGGCAAGGGTTGTATAGTCCTCAGATCAGGATGGACGAAAAGCTCTTTTTCCGTAGTTTGTTTGACCGTGCCTGCACTGAAGCTTGTGCTGTCAAACCCTCAATATGTACCCTCAATATAGACTGATTATTTAGCACCTCAAACTTTACACCCTGTAGGATTGTATTAAAAGGTTGTTGCCAGTCCGACTGAACTTTGTAATATGAGCTCGCCCAGTCCAACATATTGACATACGCAGCGATCAGCGCCAACATGCAACCGAGCATTATGTAAACAAAGATCCGTTAGATCTCGAGCTGGATGTGGGCTATATGCGGACCCGTCATTTAACCAGCAATTACAGATTCAGCGAGCTAGTCGGTTGAAAAGCAGTAGTGACGTACTCTATTTTACTGCGCTGCCCTGGTTGGTACGCTGTGTTTGTTTCAGGTTTGATGTAGAGATTTCTATCTGCAGGAACGAGTAAACACGCCTCCTGGTTGCGGCTGTTCTTCATTCTCCTTTGATTCATCTTTGTGAACATTCACAACATCCAGCGGCGTGAAACTATATCTACAAGGTCGGTTTCATCCCAGAGATCACCCTCACTCACTGGAAACTCAACGTATACGATCGTTTATTTATTTCTACCCTAATTCGGTAGGGATCTCTGATCTATGCACAGTGCAAGTCACATTTTCATAAGCGTTAGCAAAGCCATGTGGTGATAGTCAGATTTCGGATCTTGAGATTCTTAGATCACTGAACACAACTCGAACCTGGCCAATTTCTGACACCGAATTTGATTAGCGATATATTGCAAATTTTGGACCGTTTTCTGGACAGCGAATGGGCCACATTCTTGGTGTACATTCTCCTGTTAAACTCTAACGTAAAAATACTTTTGATCAGTTTAAGAGTTGACATTGGCTTCTGAACAGTTATTACTTCTGTTGTTGACATCACTCGCTCATTGTCAGAGAGCTCGGTAAACGGCGAACATGTCGACCAACCTCCCGCCAGGGATCCCGAAGTGGGTCCGCGCTGTATACTCCTGGTCTGGAGAAGAGAAGCGTAAGTAGTGAAGCGGTTTGTCGGGCAGTGATGGACTCATTCTAACAAAACAGGTGACTTGGGCTTCATAGAAGGTGATATCATAGAAGTGTTAAATACTGGTGATGGCAATTGGTGGCTAGGCAAGCTTCGCCGGAACAAAATGGTGGGGCTCTTCCCCTGTAACTTCGTCGAATTCGTAGAAGACAAGACGAGTCCTCCTCCAGAAAACAAATCCACCATAAGGCAAAACTCAAGACAGTCGGTTAACTCTGCCATGACTGGCAGTTCGCGAGCGCCCAGTCCCAGTTTGAACTCAACACTGCGCGCTCGTGCAAGTGTGTCACCCGGTCCTGATAGCCCTTGGAACGGAATCAGATACAGCGGGGATGTGACATCCATGAAGTCCCTTGCTCGCTCCAGCTTTGTTAGAGAAGACAGTACTGATGTCAATCGCTCGATCAGTAGAACCGACCTGAAGAGCAGAGATTCTATAATCCAGGATCTTACAGCAGAGCTCAGTAGGGGCAGTTCTTCAGTGAGTCGCTTTTCGTCAATTGCGAGCAGCACCAATTTCCAAAGGGGCGGCAAAAGCTTTGATAAGGTGAATAATAATCCAGTAGCCGATCGAGAGGACGATTACGACTACAGTGACAGTAGTGATGGTAGCTACACCCCGAGCTTTGTACCATCTAGAGAAAACTCGATCTCCCAATCACATCAACAGAATTCGTTTCACCCCAGCGATGACTTGCCCAGGAGTGGCTCTTTTCGGTCTTATCATTCTCAAGATGACTCATTTTCCGACGATGAATTCATCGACTACGCTGACCATCATGACGAACAGGACGAATTCGATGCTCCACCTCCTGTACCACCTCAGCACTCCGTTCCACTTGGTTCCGTGTCGCGAATGAACTCGGCGGCTACCCCACCACACAGATCTCCCACCGATAGAAGTTCATTAAACCTTGACAGAACACCATCGCCGTTGAGAAGCGCTATGGATGATGTTCTTGAAAGTCTAGATAACCTCGACGACATCTCTAGAAGCACCTCAATGATATCCGCTAACGACTTCGATGACGACGACGATGACGGAAGCTTATCTGCGACCATTACCAAATCTGCTCGAAAAAAGATGGTTGGAAGTAACAGTGACAACAGTAGACTGAGTGAGCGCTTCTCTCGACTCAGTCTGCGACAAAGTCAGTACACCCAGGCATCCAAAGCATATGAAGAAGACGACGGATATATTCCATATGATCCTACTTCGTACGATAATATCGCTACTGTTAACAGTGTTACTCAGCCTGAATGGCCAATTGGGAGAGCAGACACCTACCGCAGCACCAACTCTTCTATTAATACAAACAGTTTATCGATCGTCTCACACAGCACCGCACCCACGACTGTCAGTCAAATGAGTTCATCAGCATCTGTCGAGAACGGCAGTTATATGCCAACTTCAATGATTCGGGCAAGCACTGTCTCAACAACATCTAGCGATTCTAGATCCTCAGCTTTCATATCCGACTTTATGGACGATACACCAGTTAAGCTGCCTGATGCCAGAAGCAGCAACCCTGAAAGTAAATCCAAGTCTCTCAAATTGAAGAAATCGGCAGGTTTCCTCAAGAAGTTTTTCTCCTCCTCAAATGGCGACAATAGTGACATGGTCTCTGAGTCATGCCGAGAAAATTCTATGGTGGACTCTATGACGTTGAAGAGAACAAAATCTCACGCATCGAGAAAATCAGCTTCCTCCACATCAAGCCACTTCCGCAACTCGCTCAAACGAATGTCGGCTATATCTTTGTTGAAGGGGAACAAGAACTCTGACTTACACCAGAGCGCCATCTGGATGGAAGCCAGAAGAGATATTCACCGTTCGAATACAATCACTGTAAACGAAGCGGCACAACGCAGACTTCAGTTGGAGCTACATGGTATAAGCATACGGGAGCCACTGAAGAGCTTGTCGCTTGTCCAAGGTAATGAAACTTTGGCTGGCCCCAGTAAAGGGGAAGGTAAACGAGATATTGCCATGCAGGACTTTTCTAAAGTCGACGAGATTATCGCTGCTCTGACCACTTGGCCTAAGTTGATGTCCCCAGCAGTGTTTGCCAGTAGTCGCATTGGAAGACAGTTTGAATATGACATCGAAAGAGTACGAGCAGTTTTTGATCTGTGTGCATCGAAGTTTACCTGGGAACAAGCTCTGCCTCATGAAGATAATGATGAAGAGATATCCAGCTTTTCGAGGCTAATGCAGAATAGGAAAGCTACATCGCAGGAATTGGCCTACTGTGTTAGATCAATGTGTGACGCTCTTGACATTCCTTGCGAGGTTATCAAAGGACATCTCAAGTCCCCTGGTGAGGCAGTCGACAACACCGGTATTGCAAGATTGAATCATTACTGGAACGCTGTACTCGTTGACAACGAGTGGAGATTGCTTGATGTTTCACTAGCCAACCCTTCTTTTGGTAACCGCGACATGTACTACAAAATTGAGTCGGATGTGTTTTCCAGATCTGCCTCTTCGGCTCTACGGGTGAACCATTTCTACTTCATGGCTCGTCCCATGGATCTAATCTACACTCATGTCCCGTGTATCAAAGAGGACCAATTCATTGTTCCTCCATTGGAAATTCAGGATGCGCTGGCTTTGCCCATAGCGGGACCGGAGCTGTTCAAGTACGACGTCAAGCTTGTTGACTATCACACTGGGCTCACTAGATTAAATAACTTGGAAGTTGCCGAGTTGACTTTATCGGTACAGCACGGTATAGAGCTGCTGGCTGACGTGGTTGTGGGCAACCCAGGCAATTCTGAGGAGCACGTCAAAATTCCTGGTCTAGCCCAGGCCTTTTGGGAAAACAACAGACGATATTTCCGCGTTAAAGGATATCTTCCGGAACCCTACAGACAGGGTGTGCTCAACATCTACGTTGGCGAACGAGGCAGCTTGCAGTCCATCAGTAGGAACACGTTGGGACTGGCATACTCTATCGGAATCACCCACAACGGGGAGAATGCGCCACTAGAACTAGTTACACGCCATCCTACCCCTCACTGTAAGCGCCAGGATCTTTATGTCAAGCAACCTCAGTGCAAAAAGCTGCTCGAGGGAAACACATACATGTTCTCGATCAAGCAGCACCCCTCAGGAGGTATCACTTCGGGATCTGGGTTCGCCCGTGTGAAGCTTGGAGTTCAATCGCCCTCGGGCCGCATCACAAAAATGCATCTTGCCGACGGGAGCGGCCATGCCCATGGCACCTGGGAGGCATCGGTCAAATGCTCGGAAATCGGCACCTGGCGGGGCCTGGTCCTCGCCGACAGTGGCAACGCCTGGAGTGTCTTTGCAGAATGGTACTGCACGTAATATATCTGCGCGTAATATATTTATTCTATCATCCCTAACACATCTATCCATATCTGTCTCCGGCGGCCAGCTAATGTCTGGACCTGCGGCGACCGGAAGCTCTGCTCTGTGTCCTTGCCGGCGAAGTGGACAGCTGGAGCCAGGCCAGTCGGTGAATGGGCTTGGGCTGAGCCTCCGGCGGCCGGGGCGCTGCCCCGGACCCCGTGGCTCCTCTCGCTGCGCTCGAGGAGAGCTGGGGGCTCCGCGGAGCACAATGGGGTCCGGGGCCACGCCGCGGCCGCCGGAGGCACACAGCGCTCCAGCACGGGAGTGGGTGTGGGTGTGGGTGTGGGAGCGGGAGTGGGCAATGTGTATCTATTGTGCAGTTTAGAATATATCGAGAATTTTGAATGGATAGCCGCCGTTCTTGATCTGGAACTTGGACAAGAGGAAGCTGAAGGTCACGATGATGACGGCTGAGAGGCACGAGACAGAGAACATCTGGACCTGAGGGTTTTCAATGCGGGGCACCTTGACGATGAGTGAGATGGTCGCAAAAGCCAGGATGGCGTAGGTCACAGCAATGAACTGGGTCTCAATGGCGACTTGGTTGGAGTGACCGCCTACGAAGTAGACGACACCTCCACGGCCATCACCGGCAATGTACGGGGTCTTGCGGATCTGATTGAACATGTGGCCAGATGTGAACATGAGAATGGTGACGAGCGAGACGGCAATCCACAGCTGCTTCTTCTGTAGAATGCTGAAAATCACGCCCGACGCGAACTTCAGAACAGCAGCAATCAGCACCACGGTTCCAATCGTAATGAACAACCTGTCCCATGCAAATGGCTCGTGGATCACGACGTTGAAGCCGTAGGTTCTACTTAGGTACTCGGTTATTAGCTTGACCTGGCTCTCGTTTGGAACAAACTCATAATGATCGAAACCGACTTCGGCCGTATTGCGCTTCTCGGTAGGAGGGTAGATGTAGAGATTGGGAGCGTGGGTCAGGCCCAACTGCATGAAACTGCCTTGGGTGTCAGCAATATCAGCAATGGCGAAGAACAGCCCGTCGCCTGTAGGGTGATCTTTTTTCCAACTGGAGGCAATCAAATCAAACGGAGGACCCACAATCTTGCAGAATTGGCATCCGTATTTAGGAGACTCGGCCGTTAATAGCACGGCCACTGTGTAATCTCGAGGACCCTCGACCACCTTGGAGAAGGTAGCGTCGGTCAGGCGCACAATACCGTGCGAGTCCTTCAGCGAATTGACATATTTGGCGTCGTACTGAGTGTCGGCGGCGATCACAAAAGACAGCAGCGCTAGCCACACTGCCCAAAGGTTGAGTGCAAGCATAGCAAACCTGATCCAAACTCACCCTGTGAACGTGTCTGTCTGTTTATCCGTCTATCTTCACACGCTGTTCTATATATCCGTGCCTCGAGCCTACAGCCCGCATACATGTTGGAGATACCCCAACCCTTATCATTCGAGGACCCTTGATAGCCATGAATCACGGCACGAGAGGAGATGAATTCGGTTATACTCGTTCAATTAAATATGGAAAACACCACTGGGCGAGAGGGGATCTTCCCGGGGGCAGGAGGCATGCCTCCGGCGGCTGGGGCGTGGCCCCAGACCCCATTGTGTGCTCCGCTGCGCGGAGCGTCTAGTCCCAGCAACCGCCAAAGAGAACAGAATTAGAGTCGCCAGAATAAGCCAGTGGCATTCCGAGCCGGTGAACACACCGTATTTAGAGCCACAGAGGCACCGGGAATGGTCCTCCTCGAGCGCAGCGAGAGGAGCCACGGGGTCCGGGGCAGCGCCCCGGCCGCCGGAGGCCGCCCGGAGACGAGAGAGTTAGGCCCGCAAGCGGGCTTCGCGGGTCTTCTGGATGAGCCTGTCACGCTCCTCGTTCTTGAGGGCCTGTTCTTCCCAGTTGGGGTCCTGGGCGGCCTTTTTGGGCAGATTTTCTGGTCGCGTTGGCGGCGGGGACTCGGTGAAGTATTTCGAGAGCAGAGCCCCGGCGGTGTCGATGCGTTTAGCAGGGTCGAGGTGGATCATGTTGTTCATGAGGTCCAGGGCCTGGTCGCTGGCGGCCAAGAACCGGTTCTGCAGCTCCTGCCGGCTCGGGGTCGGGTAGTTCTGTACCTGTTTATAGCCCGGTAGGCTGGACACGCCAGGCCAAGTGGCCTCAGTGGGCGTACCCAGGGCCCGGAAGGTCACGTCTATCTGCTCCAGATCCGATGCTCCAGGGAGATAGGGTGTCCGCAGCATGAGCTCGGCGAAGATGATGCCCACTGACCAGATATCGACGGCCGTGGTGTAGTGGCGCGACTCGAACAGCAGCTCAGGCGCTCGGTACCATCTGGTGACCACTTTGGGTGTGAGATTGACTAGAGGCGACGCTGGCAGCGCTCTCGCAAGACCGAAATCGGCCAGTTTCAAATGGCCCGACGGGGACAGCAGCAGGTTGTTCGGCTTCAGATCACGGTGGAGAACGAAGTTGCGGTGACAGTGGTGTAGGCCCCGCAGCGTCATGAGCAGCCACGATTTGATGTCGGCCGGGCTGAAGATTATCGTCTTGTCCTTGATCAGTACTTCCAGATCGGCAGGAAGAAACTCCAGCACTATATTTAAATTCGTTTCTGAAGAAAACACATCCAACAGCTCAATCACATTCGGATGCCGTAGCTCTTGCAGAAACTTGATCTCTCGAATAGCCGACATATCCAACCCGTCCTTGAACTCGCCCACCTTGATCATCTTGATGGCAATCTGCCTGTTGGTGTCCTTGGCCCGGCCCACGTACACCACTGCATAGGTACCCTCTCCGACTTTCTTCTCTGTTCGTGTTAGATTGCGGGTGCGGGGTGGCTCCGGCGGTCGGGGCGCTGCCCCGGACCCCGTGGCTCCTCGAGCGCAGCGAGAGGAGGTGCTGTCTCTACATGCCCTTGGTGTATTTGCGCAGCGTCTGTTCATTTTTGGACAGTGTCGGCTCGGCGGACATGGCGCTTGGATTCAGAGAGCGGTGGGTGAGAGCTTCACTGAGTGCTTCTGGAAATTCACTGGAAGTTCACTGTGAGTTGTGCTGGGAGTTGTCCGGGAGCTGGTGTTAGTTGCACTGGACAATGGTCAGATCAGATCCAGACCACCAGGAAGTTCAGGGGTGGGATGTACATATATACGTGCACTGCACATACATACATATATATAAAATATACATAGCTGGTGTGATGATTGGGAGTGTATGCATATAACGGAGAGCCTTCACGGTTATGCCCGGTGGTGTGGCCTGGCCCGGGTCCCCTTCCCTCTCAGCGGAGCCGCCATCACTCCTCGAGCTACGCTCGAGGAGCCACGGGGTCCGGGGCAGCGCCCCGGCCGCCGGAGGCAACTCCATCCAAGCGGAGCGAGAGGGCCACGGGCCCGTAGCACGCCGACAGCCGGAGGCACGACCTTAATCGGACAGCAGTCATATCACACGGGCATTAAATATAATGTACAGAACAAGCAGAACTGAGTGCCTATTGGCCGGCAAGGAGGGTGAAGACAGGGGCATTGAGCTTGTCGCGGCCCTTGAGGAACAGCAGTTCGAGGATGAATAAATATTCGACGAGCTCGCCGCCGAGCTTGGCGACTAGCTCGCCGGCAGCGACGGCAGAGCCGCCAGTGGCGATGATATCGTCGACGACCACCACGGTCTGGCCGGGCTTGATGGCGTCAGCCTGGATCTCGAACACATCCTCACCGTACTCCTTGGCGTAGACGGCGCGGATAGTAGAGCCAGGTAGCTTGCCCTGCTTGCGGACAGGGACAAAGGCAGCACCGAGTTGCAGAGCGAGAGCAGGTCCAAATAGGAATCCACGGGCGTCGAGACCAACAATGACATCGACCTTCTTGCCTTCCAAGTGCAGCTTAAAAGCGTCCAACAGGAGCTGGAAAGCCTTAGGGTCCTGGAAAATAGGCATGATATCCTCGAATACGACTCCCTTGGTAGGGAAGTCCAGGAACTGGCGGAGCTTGCCCCGCAGGGTGGTTTGGATTTCAGACAGAGACATGACAGGCAACAATCACAAGAGATAAGTAACGGAAAGGAAGAAGAAATCACGACATCTCCTCATGAGCAGACGAGCAGGGCTGAGAAAAAAAAGTAGACATCTGCTCCCCATCCAGTATGCCGTTGGCCGATCCTCTTGATTGCATAACTCGTCAACACCAGTCCTTCACAGCACGTGAGCCCCTCCCGCGCAGCCCCGACCGGACTCGAGCGAAGCGAGAGGAGCCGCGGGGTCCGGGGCAGCGCCCTGGTCTCCCCACCGACCTACGGCGGCCAGGGCGCTGCCCCAGAAGAGCTCGCCGTGCGAGCAGCGTTGGCGAGAACGGACCTGTAGCAGAGGGACGGAAAGAATATGGCACGTGACGGTTGTGAAAATTGTCACGTGCAGATGATCTGCACGGTGAATCATGAGATGGAGAACGACGGGGAGTTTGTCCAGGACCAGGGAAGCTAGGAAAATGCTCTGCTGCGCAAAGCGACGAGCAATTGGGCCCGAGTGGCCTGGAATCGCCCGGATAAGACTGGGCGTGCGAGCGGCGTCGGGCCAGAGCGCCCAGAGAGTGGGGTCTGGCCAGGATGACCATTACCGACTGACTTGCGGATTGGAGATCCACGCCCAGCTCCTGACGAAACACAAGCTTTTTTCCAGTAAGTGGGCTGTGACTGGCCACTCGCTGCTATCTGTGGGCCAGAGATGTGCCTCGAGTGTCTGAGACTCGGCCCAGACCCCGTTGTTCGCCTCTTTGCGGAGCCTCTAGGCCTGTGGGTCCCGACTCGAGCGGAGCGAGAGGAGCAGCGGGGTCCGGGGCAGCGCCCCGGCCGCCGGAGGCGCTCCACTGAACAAGAAAAGGCACTAACATGGGCAGACTCTAGGACGTCATTCCAGTCGACGCCGAACTCGCAGGTGTCGTACTTCGACGCTGCGCTGCCGGGCACGCAGCCTGTGTTCAACTGGAACGCGCTGGGGCTGGGGATCAAGGCGGCCGTGGCCCTGGGGTGCTCGGTCGAACCGAGGATATCTTTTGACAGGAAGCACTACTTCTATGGCGACCAGCCTGCGGGGTACCAGATCACACAGCACTACGAACCGTTTGCGAAGAACGGCACGCTGGGGCTGTTCGTTCGTGATGGGCTGAAGGAGGACGTTCAGGTGCGCATCAAACAGATCCAGATCGAACAGGACACCGGCAAGACGACGTATGTCGAGGGGACTGGCGCGCATGTGGATCTGAATAGAACCAACACAGGGCTCATTGAGCTTGTGACCGAGCCAGACTTGCCCAGCCCTGAGGCAGCAGGTCTGTTTGTCAGAAAACTACAGGGCCTGCTACGGTATTTGAAGGTGTGCAGTGGAGAGCTGGAATCGGGAGCCATGCGCGTGGACGTTAATGTGTCGGTCAATGGAGGACAGAGATGCGAAATAAAGAACCTGTTCAGCACAAGTGCCGTGGTGCATGCGATCCGAGCTGAATTCGAGCGCCAGAAGCAGGACATTATCAGCGGCAAGAAGATCGAGTCGGAAACAAGAGGCTGGGACGGTAAAAACACATGGAAACTGCGAAGCAAAGAAGACACTGTCGACTATAGGTACATGCCAGATCCGGAACTCATGCCCATCTCAGTTGCCTCCGAGATCATCGACAAGATCAGAGACCAGTTGCCACGGCTTCCCGACGATATTTTCCAGGAGCTGTTAAAGCCGCCATTTTCTGTGCCTGTCGTCGATGCCAGAACACTCATGGCCGGCAGTAGCACACAACTGGTCGAGTACTATTACAAAGTATATAACGCCTTCAAGGCCAGTGGAGGCAAAAAAACATCAGCTATATCCAATTGGATAGTGCATCGACTATTGGGAGAGCTGAACCAAGTCAACAAAGCATTCGACGAAAATCTGGTGCCCGCGCCGTTTCTGTCCGACCTCATTCTCAGCGTCGAGAAGAAAAAAATAACCAAAACATCTGGATCCCTGATACTCAAGCATGTCGTGGCCAACGGGGTGGGCACCGGCACTATCGAGGAATTAATAGACCAATTCGATCTAGGCAAGGCCGAAGACAGCTCCGAAGATGTACACCTGGCTCTGGAAGACATGTGCAGGCAAGTCATCGAGAAACACCCAGATGTCATTGCCCGCATTAAATCTAATCCCAAGTCAATCAAGTTCCTCGTAGGCCAGGTCATGCGCGAGTGCCAGGGCCGCGTCGACGCGGCCTCCATCGAGGCCACCCTCAAAACCCTCATCTAGCATTTTCTATGTACATTCACACAGACACTCTCATCCCTGTTTATACTGCTCTTTTGGCGTGCCTCTGGCAGCCGGGCGCTGCCCGGACCCGTAGTGCTCGCTGCGCGAGTACTGGCGGCTAGTTGGGGGCGACAGCTGGGGCGCAGCCCCTCTCGCAGCGTTCGAGGAGGCCCGCCCACCAGGAGCAGCCTTCGCGCAGCGATCATTACGGGCCCGGGCAGCGCCCAGCCGCCAGAGGCACACCCTCCAAGGTCTAATTCTTTCACACTGACGGGCTTGTGCTTGTTCATCCAGCTACCGAGGAGTCGTCGTCTCAGCCAGTTGTGCGGATCACAGCGAAGTGTCCCGCATCTATGAATCATTTTCATGAATGTGTTGAACTATATAATTTTTTTTTTAAATGGGTCGATACGAACCACTGTTATGTACAAGTGTCACATTAGGCTACTGCTGGGGATATATATTGCTGTGAAAAGACGTCAGCCGGAGCTGACCATTTTCGTATCCGTTGAAGTATTCGCCTAACACGATATTATTCAATGCTGCCGGGTCGACTTTGTCGCTGTCCACGAGCTTTAATCTGTCTTCGGGGACCAGAGTCTTTCTCCCTTGCAGATTCAACACTCTATAGAACGGTACCTTGTCTGTGTACTTTGGATGGCTCTTGTACCAATCAACAACAAAGTGCAATTGTGACGCGTTTCCCGCTTTGTACACAATATCACCGATATGAAATTTGACTTCCGTATTAGAAGGAGCAGACCTTATGTGGACCTGGGCGCGTTCTTTGCTAAGCAGTTCATCAATGAGCTTGTCGACCTTCGTGTAGTCTAACCGATATGGCGAAGGGTCCTTGCTTTGCTGCTCTCTCTTCTCCTTGTACTTCAACAAAACCAGTGATTGGAATATAGAGTCATCAAATTCCATGTTCATGATATCTAGCTTGTTGCCCATCAGATAGTAATGAAATATATCCAGAAAGTAATACAATTGGCGTTTACTGGCAGAGTCTCTCGGACTCTCGTTGATGTACTTCTCGTGTATGCAGTTGACTATGTCTTTAAGAACGGCCTTGGGGCTTCTCTGTGAGCTTTTTAATGCCAGTTTAGACAGGTACGGGATCTCACTCAAGTTCCGTAGCCTGTAAGCATTTGTGGTATCTACGGCTATTAGATTTTCGATTTGTGTGTGAGTCGTCGTGCCGGCCAGAGTACTGGCAAATTTTTCGGGGATTTCACATAACGAAACAGTCTCCTCGTTTTCGAAAACGACACAAGTCCAATAGGGAACAGCTATAATTGAGGGCCGTAGACCCAGTTTTTCAGCAAAATATGCATAGGCTGTCGAGAGAAAGTACGGAGTTGACTTTCTGTCAAAGCTTCTCAAATCCATATCTGTGCTCAGGCGTTGTTTAAAATACTTGCTTAGACTGTGCAGTGTATCTCGAGTTGAGGAAGACATTCTGTCCAACTTTACAAAATGAATCACATCCGCAGTAGTAGAAGGAGAATAGAAGGCTCGCGATCTGCCATGCGAGTCCACAAACTGCATCCAGTTCATGGCAAGGGCTAGATCAATCGGCTTGTACAAGTTGGGGTTTTTGTCCGAAGAATCATTGATGAACTCGGCAATGTCCATCAGCTGCATCAACCCCTTGGAGCAAAGTACTACTCGCAAACAGGTCATGGCATAAAATCGATGTGCCACATTTGTTGACGCCCTGTCCGTCTGTTGGTGATAAATCTTGTATAGTGTAGGGAGCGTCAAATATCCTAGGGAGCATATCTGGGCAACTAATAAAAAAAGTTCGGAAGTGGGACCCCTCGTGCTGTTCTGGAGCCACTTGCTGTCGCCATCACCTGCAATTTTGTCCAACAGTCTCCATACTTGATGGCTCACCCTCCGTTCTTCAAAAAACAGCTCGCGGTAGCTCTGGATAGCTTTGACCTCGTTCGGGTTGAACCGGGCCATTTCGAGTATAGAAGCGCACTTGACCGACCACAGTCGGTCTTCCATGCCGACCTGTCGCAATTGCGAACATGTCTGGCTGAGCCCACCCACCAGGTGTTCCCCAGACTGCTGGGCATACTCCACGATCACAACCAGCAACTCAACAGGCAGTGACAACAGACCAGTCATTACCGCCAACAAGCCCAACTCTCAGCACCTATGGCTGTCAAGGCTTCAATGCTTCCCGGTAGAAGGGGCCGACACCTAGCACCATAACTCAGCTTTCAAGCTAGCACATTGGCTCTCCAGATCCGCTTTGGTGAAGTAGTCACTGGCCGCAGCTCATATTCTCCTACTGAGGTCTCTACCAAGAGCATATCAAAACCGAAAATTAAAATCCGGGAGCCTTTCTGTTGTCTCTCACTATAAAACTACAATACTTCGGGCTCCGGCACCACCCCTGCTCCTCCTCGTGGCACGGGGAGAGCGTCCGTCTATGGGGGCGTGTGCCCCCGCCCCCGGCAGCTGGGGCACTGCCCCAGACCCCGTAGGTCCTGCTGCGCAGGAGGCCACCCGCCCGACAACGCCGCTGACCAGCCAAATCCCTCCTCGAGCGCTGCGAGAGGAGCCACGGGGTCCGGGGCAGCGCCCCGGCCGCCGGAGGCAACCGCGCAATTCCCAAGGGAAACCCTGACCGAAGCGAGCCACGGGGGCAGCGCCCCCGCCCCGGGCCGCCGAGGCCCACCCCAGCCAGAGGAACCCCTCCGGTCGCGAACGGCGAAGATGAAGGCAGTAGTAGTGCTATTTCTCTATGTACAAGTTAGGGAGAATTGAGTGACAGCTATATATAAACAAATAATAAAATCGTGACCAGAAAACAAAAACAAACAAAGGGAGAGCAGATTTTACGCCACGCCAGAGGTGGCTCCATTAGTTAGTCAGCTGCAGACTTATTGCTTGTCCTCGGGCTTGGGCTCCTCGGACGACGAGGTGTTGTTGCGGGCCTTGTCTTCGTAGATCTTCTTGAACACGTCGAGCGACTCGTTCTGGACCTCGTCGGTCTTGGTCTTGAGCTCCTCGACAGAGACGGCGTCGGCGCCGGACTGGGCCTTGGCGACCAGCTCGCGGAGCTCGGTGATCTTAGCGCTCAGCTTCTCGACCTCGTCCTTGTTGAGTTGGTCCTTGTATTGGGACAGAGAGTTGTCAATCTCGTTGCAGATGGAGTCGGCGCGGTTGGCAGTCTCAACGGACTCCTTACGGGCCAAATCTTGCTCCTTGTACTTCTCGGCGTCGTTGACCATCTTCTCGATCTCGGCGTCCGACAAACCAGAAGAACCGGCAACTGTGATAGAGGCGTCCTTGTTGGTACCCTTGTCACGGGCAGAAACGTTGATGATTCCGTCGGCGTCAATGTCGAAAGTGACCTCGATCTGAGGAACGCCTTTGGCGGCAGGGGGGATACCCGACAGGGTGAAGTTGCCAATCAACTTGTTGTCACGGACAAGCTCACGCTCACCCTGGTACACACGGATCTCGACCGAGGTCTGGCCAGTAGCAGCAGTGGAGAACACTTGGCCCTTGCGAGTGGGAATGGTGGTGTTTCTATTGATCAAACGAGTGAAAACACCACCGAGGGTCTCAATACCAAGGGACAGAGGAGTGACGTCGAGCAGAAGAACGTCCTGGACCTCACCGGCCAAAACAGCACCCTGAATAGCAGCACCAATGGCAACAGCCTCGTCAGGGTTGACCGACTTATTGGGCTCACGGCCGAACAAGCTCTTGACGGTCTCGACAACCTTGGGCATTCTCGACATACCACCGACAAGGATAACCTCATTGATGTTGTTGGAAGTCATGTCAGCGTCCTTAAGAGCCTTCTTGACAGGGTCAATGGTCTTCTTGATCAGACCGTCAACCAAGCCCTCGAACTGCGAACGGCTGATAGCAACGTTGATGTGCTTAGGACCAGAGGCATCGGCAGTGATGAAGGGCAAGTTGATGTCAGTGGACACAGTTGAAGAAAGCTCAACCTTGGCCTTCTCAGCAGCCTCACGGATACGCTGGATGGCCATACGATCGCCAGAAAGATCGATGCCAGTGTCCTGCTTGAACTTGTCAACCAAGAAACGAACAATGGCAATGTCGAAATCCTCACCACCCAAGTGAGTGTCACCATTCGTCGACTTGACCTCGAAAACACCCTTTTGGATCTCCAAGATGGAGATATCGAAGGTACCACCACCCAAATCGAAAACAGCAACAACCTTGTCCTCAGTCTTGTCCAAGCCGTAAGCCAAAGCAGCGGCAGTAGGCTCGTTCACAACACGCAGAACGTTCAGGCCGACAATCTGACCAGCATCTTTAGTAGCTTGACGTTGAGAGTCGTTGAAGTAGGCAGGAACAGTGACAACAGCGTTCTTGACAGTCTTGCCAAGGTAAGCCTCAGCAGTCTCCTTCATCTTGTTCAAGACGAAACCACCAATCTGAGCAGGCGAGTACTTCTCACCTCTGGCCTCCAACCAAGCATCACCATTAGAGTGCTTAACAATCTTGTAGGGGACCTGGTCCAGATCCTTTTGGACCTCCTTGTCCTCCCATCTTCTACCAATCAAACGCTTGGTGGCAAACAGAGTGTTCTCGGGGTTGACCACAGCCTGACGCTTGGCAGGAACACCCACCAAACGCTCACCCTCCTTGGTGAATGCAACAACCGAAGGAGTGGTACGAGCACCCTCGGAATTCTCAATGACCTTAGGGATCTTGCCCTCCATAATAGCAACAGCAGAGTTGGTCGTACCCAGATCAATACCAATAACCGATCCCTGGACCTTGCCATTGGAATTGAAACGCTTCATCAGAGTGGAAGCAGCCAAACGGGGAGTGGCGGCTCCACGGCGAGCAGCAAATCGAGCAGCCAGCATTGTTCGTAGAAATTAATAAATATGACAGATGTTCTTTCTCTGACAGAAAAGAAACTTACTATGTACAAAGTGGATTGAAGCCAACAACGAGAAGTATCCTGGAAAGAATTATCCAAAAACGTTCAACGGTCCCACCAAAGTTTCACTAGCAATGTAGTGAAGAGAGGGAAACAAGAAAAATCTGCAGGATTTCCGCGGTTAATATATCTCCAGCCTCTGCCGGCGTGAAAAATTTCATACGGCTGCTGTCCGTACCGGCCCGCTTCTACAACGTTCCACTGCATGCATGTGCCCCGGCCGGTGCTCGGGCTCGCTTTCCACCTGCTTCTGGCTCTTCCAGCCTGGCCTGGGTGCCGGGCCTGGGTGCCGGGCCTGGGTGCCGGGCGAGGAGTGACTGTTTGGGGCGGTGCGCCTCCGGCGGCGGGGCGCTACCCCGGACCCGGACCCCATTGCTCCTCGAGCGGAGCTCGAGGAGGGCCCCGCCAACTGGCTGGCTGGCTACCTGCCTCGCTTCTAAGGCAGGTAATGGACTAAGAGGAACGGTTTACTGGCTGAGCTCCTCCACTCCCGCCAAGCTGCTGTGCTCCAGTATCGGCAATGGCCATGATCCCAGCTATGACATTCTAATTAGCATCCATAAGACAAATCCTGCGGCCCGCCTCCTATCATCCTCACCCCACTCGCCCGCTATCAGCTGCGCCGCTATCTCGGGAGTGGCCTCCTCGAGCGCAGCGAGAGGAGCTACAGGGTCCGGGGCAGCGCCCCGGCCGCCGGAGGCACGCCCACCCCCTGAGCGACCCCTAATGTATGTTTAAATGAGTTCCTGCATGACCGTGAACCTTTCACCGTGCGAGCGAGTAAGAGAGCAGAATCAGCGACCGTAACGCCGATACCAGGCGATCCAAGCAGGTCATGCTGCCCGCACGAATGAATTAAAACCCGAAGCTCCAAAGTTGCCACCCTCTCTATACCTACCGCATCTTCATACCGTTGCTTCCACTCTATACAAACGCTCCTCTCGATAACCCTTGCATTACGCTCGGGCACGGTCTCTGAGGCTTGAAGGGGTGAAGGGGCCTCCGGCGGCCGGCTCCTGTTCCGGACCTTGTGGCTGCTCTCTTTTCTTGGGGGCTTAAGCCCTTTTTCAAAACTTGACTCAGCATTTGAATTATGTCTCTTATCGCCGTACGATACAGGATCCGGGAACTTCGCAGCAACTCTGCATATTTATTTAAGTTACGACAATGACCCCACCGTCAGATTCCATCGTTGACAATAATGTAATAAGAATTATCTGTGGTATGTCTCTGGCAAGAGCCTATTGAAGTCAATATATGAATGAATAATGAATGAATGAATCCATAAGACCAGTACGGGGGCCCAGCGGCCCAGCCCCCAGCATCTTCACCTTCACCCTACTCGCCCCCTGCCTACAGTACCGCTTGCTCCAGAGTGGCCCTCCTCCAGCGCAGCGAGAGGAGCCACAGGGTCCGGGCAGACACGCCCACCCCTGAGCGACCCCTGATGCATTAATAAATAGACCAGTTCCTGCATGAACGCGCGCTTGTTTCGTGAACCTACCTGTCAGCCGCGACCGTAAACTCATTATGTACTGACAAGCGGGGCAAGCGAGCAGGACTGAACGAAGTCGAGATATGGAAGCTGACGACGAGATCTACCCGGGGATATGGCTTACGTCGCGGCTGGAGAGCGGCTATGGCATCGACCAGTCTGCCGAATCCATCAGCCGGGCTGGCCTTTTTGTGCGGGCTATTGAAGTCGCTCTCATGTCATGGTACCCACAGTTGAAGCTGCCAGCCCTGTCACATCTGAATCTGTTGGTGGCACTGGCTGTGCTACCTACCGAGGTCACCCATACGTTAGGTCTGTCGCCTCATAAATTAGTGCATGTGGGAGGCATTCGGTCTATGCTGGTCTCTGGGCTGGTCGCCACCCAGAGCACCAGGCTGCTGGAGATGATAGTCAATTGGCGATTCCAGCGGGGAAAGGCTGTTGCTGACGAGACCATTTCTACAGCAGAGGAGCTGTGCGGAGGTAATAGTAACCGCTTCGAAGGGTCCAATTTGGACGAGATCCTCTGGCAGTACATGCAGTTTAGAAGCGTTTTTGTGCCAGCCGAGTCGAACAGAGGGGGCCGTCATAACGCCAGAACGCACAAAAGAGTCAATTATGCTAACGCCGACTGGAGCATTACAAGGCCTCTACGTGGATCCCGGCCAGCAGCCCGTAACAACAGGAACACAGACGACGATAGCACGCAAATACAGCCTGGTCACGCAGCTGCTAGTGGTGCCGGGGGAAGTGATGCAGTTCCATCGCGAAGGCGGAAAAGTGGGCCCAGTTCACGACAGACGTCTGAGCCCCCAGAACTGGCTCAGTGGGAGAACAGCAAAAACACAATTGATACAAGTGAGTACATGAACAGAAGCATATTTGCTGATGCGAAAGACATATGGGATATGATAGGATGGGCATTCACTTGCTCAACGGTGGATGACATGAGGTATCAGACGAGGTGGACTCAATGGGAGAAGTTCCTAGTGTTCCTGATAAGTTTTCTAGAACAGGATTTCGAAGCGGAGAAGGATCAGCGCGAATTCAGCGACACTATCATTCGAGAGTGGATCGAACCGGTCAGCGACTCATCTATCTTTGACGCTATATTTGCAACGATTGAGCCTGGCGGTGTACTCAAGTACTCTCCCGTGTTCCCTAAGGAAATACCAGAGTTGAGTGCTGAGGAGATGGAAATGGCGAGAAAGAAGCCCGCTCTCGAAGAAGGCGGAGTAGGGGTACCCGGAGCGAGTCAAATAAGCCAAGCGAGCCAGTGGAGTTTCAGCTCTACAGGAGAGCATGTTTTACGTCCCGTAGAGTGCAATTACCGGTCCCTCGACCTTCGGTCAAAGCTGCTCTATTTAGTTTTAAAGCAGAAGAGCCTGTTGGTAGCGGCAGGTAGCTGTGATGATATCTACGCTATTATACAAGATATCTCACACATCTTCATGCAAGACAGCTGGAAATACTCCGTCTTGCTAGGGTCACTAGTCGACTTCCGGGCCAACATTCTCGACAGAGAAATGCTCTACAACCGAAGGCTGCGCAGCATCCCCTCGAACCTGATCATGCGAATCGGCTGGACCACTGCACTACCCAAATCGCTGCAGAAATACCTGCCTCAATACATATACTTCGAACAGAACCAGTCTCTACCACACAAAGTCGGTCAAGCTAGCAACGCGACGGCTAAATTGGACAACGAATGTGACAGTGAGCGCGAAAACGAGGAGAAGCACGAGAAGAAAAGCAACGACACGATTGTTTCGCTGGAAGCTCTATTAGCCCTCCTGGCATGCATACCTGGCAAGACTATCGTGGTCAACGAAGTCGATACGCTGGAAAGCATCTACCAGCTGATTCTGCATTGTCTAACGGTGTTCAGAGGCCACATCGACCTCAGTAACGCCCATAGAAAGCAGCTCAAACAAGCGCTCCAAGAGGGCCACGCCGCCCGCACTGAATGGCTCAAGATCCGAAGCACCAAAGTTCCAGCCCTTGCCTCTCTAGAGCTCTACCCCTTCACCGCATCTTTAGACCGCTTCTTCCACTCTATAAAAACTCTCCTCTAACTGCCCAAACTGTCCAAGCCTCAATAGCCCCTGCATTACGTTCGGGAACGGTGTCTATGAGGCTTCAAGGGGGCTTCAAGGGGCCTCCAGCGGCTGGGGCGCTGTTCCGGACCTCGTGGCTCCTCTCCTTTCGACTGTGGCTCCTGGAGCCCTTGTTCAAAACTTGAGTTAGCTGTCGTCTGATGTTCTGAGTAGCATTTGAATTATGCCTCTTTTCACCGTACGAGAATCTGGGATGTTTGCAGCAACTCTACATATTTTATTAAGTTGGACGGGGATTTGGTCTATATGCAATTTCTTACTTTCCATGAATTCTGACGTAAATAGGCTTGATACGATTAGGGTCTTCCATATTCGTGCTTCCTGGATCTCGCAGGCTGACTCTTGAATCTTTACTTGAGACTCTAAGAAGTTCCACATGTTGATATTCGGTATATTTCTGGCCGATGCAGATATCGGCGATCACTCCAAGGAGTATATAGCTTTCAGGGAAAATGCGTCAATGATCAATTGAAGCATTACTAGATCAGCCTCAAATTCTAGTTTATGCTAAGCCATTTTGAACAACAATTTAGATAAAGATATCCAGTAGACGAGGGTCAAACAATCGCTCCTACGTATCCTTTTCGTTTGCCCTTACCATTTAACGTCCCGCTATAAAGTTCTGAATTTCTCAACATAATTATTAGACCACGTTCTTGTTGCGATGCTTCCACGAAAGCGAAAGCGAAAGCGTGCATCGTTACTACTAGCAGGCTGGCTCCTTCTTCTCCTCTTTCTCCTCCTCATTCTACTCCAGCTCCAACTCCTGGTCCTGACCCCATTCGCCATCGTTTACCACACGGTCCTCGTCCTGGTCCCGACCCCGCTCTGGCTCCCAGTCCCGCTCCTCCTCCTCCTCCTCCTCCTCCCCCCCCTCCTCCCTTTCCCCTTCCGTTTCTCTCCTTTCACAGTTATTAACCATTCTTTACAGTTATTTACATTATTTTAATATCAACATTAATTAACAATTATTATCCGTATATAACATTTAT
>JAKTSR010000125.1:0-36644 GCA_030580325.1 Sugiyamaella sp. yHKS617 | reverse complement strand
CGGGGCAGCGCCACGGGGTCCGGGGCAGCGCCCCGGCCGCCGGAGGCATCGCGGCCGCTAACGAACTTCTAAATTTTGTTTTTTGCCCAGCACGTCTAAGCTTTTAGTTGTCCCCGCTGGAGTACTGGATCAGGGCGTACTTGCCGCTGTAGGCCCAGGCGAGCGGGTTGGAGTTGCCCAGCGCGGCCCACTCGGCCTCGAGCTCCTGCTCGCGGCCCTCGGGAAGGCCGGTGGCCACGTCGGCCTTGACGGTGCGAAGGGTGAGGATGCGCAGGCCCGAGGACGCCAGACCGCGAATGGCCGTTAGAAACGGCGTGGTGCGCGGCCACATGATATCGCCCACCAGCTTGCGGTAGTTGAGATCTCCTTTAAAGATGACCAGTTTCGAGTCTTTGAGGTCTTCCCAAACTCGATGACCGCCACAGGGGTCCTCTTTTTCGGTGATGTCCCAGAACGGAGCGTAGGTGGTCCAGAAGCTGGAAGTCCGAATCACCAGCTGTCCGCCTGCGTGATAGTGGAACAGCTTCTCCACAAGGTAGTCGATATCGGAGCGGTGGTCTGGGAACACCTTGGGGTCCTGGAGCAGGGTGAACAGCTGCAGCAGGTCTTGAGGGAGCACATCCGACACAAACCACGGCAGCGACTTGGGGTGAAGAACAATGGTGTCGGCAAGCTTGGAATCAAGCAGAAAGAGCGCAAACACAAGATCTGTGTACAGCTCAAAGCCTGAGTTGTCCAGCACAAAGTCGACTCGGCCGCCCTTCTCGCTGCTAATAGCTTCCCATGCTGCGGGGAGATCGTTCGCAAGGATGTTTTTCGAGTTCTGTTTGCGAACCTCTGCACCTTGCAATTTCTGGATCTCCTCCAAAGACACTGTTACTAGCAGCGACAGGTCCGTAGCATTGCCCCACAGAGAAATGTCAGTGAACTCCGAGAACAGCACTTCAAGCGCGCTACCCTCGGCACCGGTCTCAGCGGTGGCCTCGTGGGAAGCCAGTTGCTCAGCCAGAGCCTTGTAGCGAAGGGCCAGTTCGGCCACGGCGCTGGCCGACTTTTCAAAGGTTTCAACCTTCTGGCGGGAAAAAATGTCGTAGGCCTTCCAGTGTTGGGACAGCTCAAAAAACGTGTACAGTTTGCGATACAAATAGCACTCGGAATACAGCCACGGCGCCGACTGCCAGGTCAGAGGCCCGATAGCAGCCAGCTCGTCATTGTATAGTTTGCAGTCCGCAGCCACTCCGCCCGAAGTGGGCAGAGGCTCGATAGGACGGTCGTGCTGGAGCTCATGCTTGAGGCTGACAATCTGCTCGAGGATCTTCTTTCCCTCGTCCAGCTTATCCTGCTCGGACGACGAGTCCAGCTCGCCAATTGCGCTGTGCAAATCATCAATCACGCCCGTGACAATGGCGGGCCACCGGATAGTGGCCGAAGTCAACGCGAACGACTTCGGATCACAGTTGGCATACGGCGGGAAGGGCGGGTTGTCTGGTGCGTTGTTAGCTAGGAACCGTGTGCCTCGGGTGCTGCCGGAGGCATGACCGCCCAAGCGGAGCCGAGCACGGCACTTACGAAGCGACATTCTAAGAGACCAGGTGCAATTGCTAGGCTGGCGTTCGGACGAGATCACGGATCTGATTGACTGATCTTTTCAACTCTCAGATCACGCACCGTACACGATGCACTTGGGTTAATTCTAGGGTGATCCGACCGGCACGTGAGACATGAAATTTCAGGCTCGCGCACTTCTACCAGTGGTGCAGCGCAGGATAACTGCGGACCTTACGTAGATCATATATATATATATGTCCCACAACATCCGTAGCTACACACATTTCAAACGTTGCTGATTCCGCGAGTCAACCACAATTAACCAGGGTACCGAGAATCTCAGTGCACTTTTCTAGGAGTAGCTGGACAGGCCGTTGGTGAACACCTGAAGATTACAGAATACAGTGCCATGTCCGAGCAACCAACATCTCTTAAGGGCCAATTCGAAAAGGCCGTGAAAGAGCAACAGAACCTCGAGTCGGGCAGAATCGGTTTCCGAAGTCCTGACTATCCCAAAGTGTATCGTGAGACCCTACAGCTACTCAACTCGTGCAAGAAACTTGTGGATAGACTGGGCCTCTACAGCCGAAACGAGTCGGCCGACGATATCTCGACGAACGACATCAAATATTTATCAATTGACTATCACATAGCGAGTTTGCTCGCACGCCCGCCACCAGAAGACGGTCCTTTAGACCTGACTCGGCGACTGTCAAATGTCAAGGCCATAATTCACAGCCACATTGCTTTCTTGACCCTGTTAGACGCCTACAAGATTCTCCCGAAAACTTTCTCTTCCAAACTTCACAATGCACTTCAAAATAGAGACAGCAGCGAAGATGGGCTGCTGGATTTCACACTGCTCGAAGGGAAAGATGCTGTCGATAGACGGGCCGAAAAGATCGAACTGTTCAAACTGGAAAAGTCCTTGCAGCAGAGAATAGCTGCTTTCAACAAGGCGCATCCATCCAATGACAGCGAAGAATCCACTGCCGATGACGAGGCCTTTCGACAAGTGCAGTTCGGTCAGCTGGGTATCTATGCCATCAAATCCTTCTCTGCTTTGCAGAACCTAGGAATGGAAGTCGAGCTACTGAGGACCATGCCCCCGGCACCTCACCCGAACGCTGGTTCTCCATCTCAGCCTCAGGACGACCGCGAAGCCGCTCGCTCAGCCTCAGGATACACCGCCCGTCTGGAGCAGCCCGTGCACCAGCAGCCGCTACTAACCAAGTCTGGCAAAGTTAACAGACCCTTCAGAATCGTCTCGACACGAGACCAAGTGGCTAAGCAGGCTTTCGGCACAGGTCAAACCCTGCCGACCATGTCGGTCGAAGAATACCTTGAGGAGGAGATGAAGCGCGGAGGCATCATCGAAGGTGGCGGCGAGGCCAGCGCCAAAAAAGAGAGCGACGACGAAGACGACATGGACAAGCAGGACCAGAAAACCTACAAAGCCCGCGAGTGGGATGAGTTTACTGAAGCCAACCCCAGGGGCTCTGGCAACACTATAAACAGGGGTTGAGTCATCCTATTCGACCATGGGAATTGGAGCAGTGCTCTGGACCCCGTGGCTCGCTCGTGACACTTCGGCAGGGGCTATGGCATTATCCCTGACCAGACTCGTTCTGCTCCGATCAACTGGTCTCCTAAACTCCAATATGCTACTAATGTTGCCTTTTTTCTTTATGGAGCGTACCCTTTGTCATGTCGGAGTCATAGGGTGGACCCTACGCCTGACCTTCTGCCGCAAACTCTGTACATTGCTCGTGTCAGTGTTCCTGGGACCAGCATGTATAATTTTCAGCCTGTTGGTAGAAAAATTCATAGGATCAGAGGTAGTATTGGGGCTTCGCTACATGTCATGTTAAACATCCCAGGCGAGCGAAATTACTGACATTAAAGAAGAAAACTCGTCCAAGCCCGAGTTTGAAATGACATTCATTAGATTCGTTGACAGATCTGCATCTTATTACACAATTAGCTCTCTGGTCTGTTTGCCATCATTCTCGATAGCGTTAGCAGATAGACCAAATATATAGATATGCCACGGTCCCACTTGTGGTAGGTGCCTCTCCAGTTCTCGACTCGCTCGCCAGCTTAGTCAGAATTGGCTGAACCATATCGACGCAACCAATACGCCTGCTACAGGGCCAGTTACCGGAGGGGTGTATGTGCTCTTCACATAGGAGTTTACATTATTGTCTACGTATTCATAACAAGCTCGTAAAATGCTAAGGGCTAAGAGGGCCACAGCACCGCCATATCCATCACTGCAGCAGGCACTTACTGACCTCTTCTTGGACCGGGTTTTGCTGTCGCTCGATTTCTGCCAGCAGAAGCTCAAACGCACGGTCTGATCTCGGTTAGTAGTCGCGACGAGACCCAGCACCCATCGCCCAGTAGCTCTTCTCACACACTAGAGCCGAGACAGAACGCCACAATCCTCAGCGAGCGGGGTGTGTCTCCGGCGGCCGGGCTTTGCCCCGCCCCGTGGCTCCTCACGCATCGCTCGATGAGGGTAAGCTCGAGGGAATGAACAACAGTCCACAGAGCAGAGCTGTAAGGGAGTGGACACAGACACAGTTGCTAAGGCCGTCAATGAGGGACTAACAACTGCAAGCCCGAGTCGCTGGGGTACCCCGGATGGAGGTCGCTATCCCAGTACTGACCCTTTCTGAGTCGGGTATTACTCCAATGGCTAGCCGCCGAAAGACACCGGGAGTGGCCCTCCTTAAGCGGAGCTCGAGGAGCCACGGGGTCCGGGGCAGCGCCCTGGCCGCCGGAGGGCGCACTCTTCACCACTCGCCACGGAAACACAACATGTGAGAATACTTACTGACGTTTTCGTTATGGCGCGCGGAGGTCTCGACAAACCCGCACCCCAGGTCTTTGGCGAGCTTGCGGCCCTCTTCTTCGCTCACCTGGCGCTGTATATGCAAATCTGACTTGTTTCCTACAATCACCGCTGGGACTTTATCGGTTCCCTGGACCCGTTAGTTCCACATCCCAATCAGAGTGGTATATGTCGCAGTGACTACCTACCATGTTGTTCAGGATTTTATCCAGTACAATGCGGATCATTTCGAACGTCGACCGTGACGCGACCGAGTACACCAGCAGGTATCCGTGTATGCCTATGAGATGTTTTTGGTTGATGATACTAAACTCGTCCTGGCCGGCGGTATCGAGAATCTCTATCGAGAACTCCTGGCCTCTGTAGCGGATGGTCTTTGAGAATTGGTTCTCGATGGTTGGATAATAGCTCTCTACAAAGTGGTCCTCCACATATTGTACCGTCATAGACGACTTGCCTGGCTTGGTGTTAGTTCCGCTGCGTGTCCATGGAGGTGCCTCTGGCAGCCGGGGCGGTGCCCCGGACTGGGGCTCCTGGTAGTGGCCCGACTCGAGCGCAGCGAAAGGAGCAGCGGGGTCTGGGGCAGCGCCCCAGCCGCCGGAGTCGACAAGGGAACTACTTGCCTACGGCGCGAGATCCGACAACGGCCACTTTTCTCACTCGTGGTGGTCCGGGCATCGTGTGTGTTGGTCAGCTCAGGGCTAATGTTTTGTAGGGAAGAACCCTTGAGGTGAAGTCTGGCGATAGATGCTGGGAGATGCTGGATATTCTCAGATACTCTTGGCTGAGCTGCTGATAGGAGCCGGGAACGAACCGGGAACGAACCGGGAACGAAGAGATGGCGAGAGTTATTCGTCAAGCTACGGGTCTGGTCTTGACACTTGCAGTTCCACCGACGCTTGATCTATGGGCACGACTGTTAGATCTGTTCGATCAATGTTGTGTTATGAAGACTGATTAGCTGTTGAATCAGGATCACTGAGTCGATGAGGTATCAAATCACTAGCCTAATAGGGCTTGCTTTCTCAGTGCTGTGTTTGAGTATTTCGCTCGAATATTCTTCGTATACCGTCTTAATCTCAAAAAATCTGATGTGAAATCTGGCCAGGAGATGTTATTATCACGTTTCAGGCTTGAACCTCTACGTCACTCGCTTGCTGGCCGGCTTGATTACAACAGCGCGGGCCTTATCTTTTGGATCAATTGATTATTTTCGTGACCGAGGCAGCACAGAATTTGGAAATCCTGCTGAAGTTACCCCAAACAGTAACTCGTTGATACGTTTTTGTTGACAGCTGGAACCTTGACTAACAGACAATGATGGCGGTGTTTGCAGAACAAGTCTTATCCCCGCAGTTATAGCGAGATAAGGGACGAGGCTGCGATAGGCAATAGAAGTATGTGAGCTGGGCTGATTTGGCGGCACGGCTCCATGATATCACCGTGCGTCTGTCAGGCACTTAATACTACGTCCAAGTATATTTCACTTAAGCTTGCAATACACGCATCGATCGGCCGCAGACTGAGACGAGCTGAAAAATCGAGAATGAATTGATCGCGGGGCTAATGCCCGCTGGATGATATCTGGGTATGCCATCAGAATTATTTCAGCTCATCTGTGGCAACCCAAAGCAGCCCAAAGCACTCATACGACCACGTCGTTTTGCCAAAGCCCGGTACGGCATCGTCCATTGACACCAGGTAGAGCAGATAGCAGATGCAAGCAGCGCTGTTACTGGCTGCCACCAGCCAGTCAACCACTGCGTAGCCGAGCAGCGGGGGGCTGCTGCTGCTACCCTAGGATCTTGTGTCTGACTTAGCCAGCCGGTACCGAGGGCCGGCGCGGGAACCACAGCGCACCCAGTTAAACTCTGATAGCACTGTCAGCAGGCCCCTGGTTTTGATTGGACAGTGATCCCTGTATATTCCACGGACCTGACACATTATTCCGGATTCTTCCGTTATCAACACCAGCCGTTCAGGCGTCGAAGCAGTGAGTCGCCTGGCTGGTCGAGATAAGCAGCTGCCAGCAGCTGTCACTAACGCAGTAGGTTACCCACCCGGCCCGTTGGAGTTACACGGGGCCAACCGTCGTTCCTCGTCACTCCCCATTCTGAACCGATAGCCCGAAGCTCCCGCACGGACGGGCCTCTCTCTACATTTCCTCTCTCCCTCCGTCCTCGGCTATCTACATACCCTGTGCCTCCGGCGGCCGGGGCACTGTCCCGAACTCCTCAGTGCTCGCTCGCGCAGCGAGCGTCATTTCCGGCGGAGAGTGGCCCGACTCGAGCGCAGCGAGAGGAGCAGCGGGGTCCGGGGCAGCGCCCCGGCCGCCGGAGGCATGTCTGGATCCTCCCGCAGGTCCGGCAGCTGAGAGCTGGCGACCCTGTTCCGCCAAGGGACAGGGCTATTTTTTCGCAGGAGTCAGAGATGGCTCATCGCAGGCGGCGGTATATCGTGCGGATCGGTATCGGGTGGGCTATACCGTGTAGGGGCTAGAGTGGTTGGAGACTTTGTGCTCGGAGGGTCGGACGGCTCGCGCAGATTGCTCAGTGAGTGTTAGCACAAAGGCTGATGATACAGGACTGAGTTCAGTCAGGTTCGAGCATATGGGAAGCACAACTAAACCCTGCCGAAAGAGGGCATCAAACTTCCTGCAAAGGTGCATCTTTTATCCTATTGTTGCCATGAGGAGCAGATCGCCTGCACAAATGTACCTCGGGGGCTGGGGCTGGAAGCCTGTTGGAGTGCGCTCAAGCACGAACAAATTACAGCTTGCATGCACTAGAGCGAAAGCAGTCGTGCGAGCGGTCACGATCATCTATCTAATCAAATCATATCAAATCTATCGCATATCACATCGAGTCATTTCATATCATATCGATCAATTCCATCAGCGAGCCGGTCAGCCAGGGTCGGTAAGATCGAACCCCGCTGGCGGTGCTGGACTGCCACGGCGATGCTAGAGCGCTTCTCTGTGATGGCCCACCCGCATCGAGAGCAGGGATCCATCGCCTCGTCTCCTCCTCCCTGGTGCTGTACCAACGTCGGGTAGTCCGGGACCGAGATCTAAGGCACTTTCCCCATCTAGAGCGCTGCCCCAGATCCTGCGGCTCGCTTCGCTTGAGCGACGCCCATTTGCCGGCCCGGCATGCCCAGTGCCGGGTCCCGGACGCTTCATCATGTTCATCACTGCCACCCGGACCCTTCATCATGCCCATAACGGCCACCGGGAGTAGCTCGAGCGAAGCGAGCTACGGGGTCTGGGGCAGCGCCCCAGCTGCCGGAGGCACACCCCCTGAAGACGGGCGTGAATCCCCCGGACCGCAAGGCGCCCGCCGAAGCAGCTCATCAGATGCCCAGCGAGCGTTGCTTTTGCGAGCGGATTGTGTTTTTTGCGCGCTGTTTTAAGTTTTACAGCAAGCCATGGATATAAACCTTGGCGACTGACGGCCTTAGCCAGAGCCGGTCCGGCGCTTTGTGGTCATTTAGGCTTGGGCGATGACTTTCCGTGACAGCCGTAAAAGCAATATGCTGATCGTCATATTACTAAATGCATTATATAAAGGACCGATGGCAGAGAAGGGTTCGATGTATATATAACAGGGATCAGTCTTACTAGTGCTTTTAAACTAGTCTCGACCTTGTCGGAGTGAGAGTCGGCGTTAGTTAGGCTGGTTCGGAGATTGCAACACTTTGTTTTTGGGGTGCTGTCTTTATTCTGATATTTGATTCTGACATCTGTTGATATTGTTAGCTGTTAGTGGTTGTCTCAGCGTGGGGTGTAATATTATTATATCAAGTGCCTGTTGTATTGATCCGGAGTTAACGGATTGGCATAACAACGAGCCCGCGAACAGAGGTGGCGCTGATAATTTACTCGAGACTTGGCTGATTTGTAATTGGTGTTTGCGTTTGCACAGGATACGGCCGGGCGCATCGTGGATTGATTGGTATATTTGAATTTTGAGCAGTTCTTGCGGCTTCAGCTGCTCTTATCAGTTGATCTGTGATCGATCTGTCTCCTCAATAAGTACTGCTGGTATATACATTTTCTGGAGGCTGATTTGTGAATTTCGAATCTCGTGGTGGTGTGTGTCTGGAACATAAACTGAGTTAGGGTCTGCCATAGCAGTTCTGTTCTGCATCAGTGTGCGACATAGAGTTAGCTGAGGTGGTGAGGTATCTGAGAGAGGTGTACGAGCTGAAGAAAGTGACAAGTGGATCAGGGATCACATTTGGGTTGAAACGGAGGTGATCAAGGAAGACTAAGACTATAGGTTCGCAGCCAAGTCGACGACGCAACAGCGCGAGTGCGATAACAAAATTGTGAGTAGAAGCGACAAACGACAAATATTCGTCAACGCACTACTATCATCACTACGAGCGAGCACAAAATGAAGTCACTGAGATCATGGGCCTTTCTGAGCCAGCTTCTGCTGGTTCTTGGCCTGTTCAGTCTGGCAACATGTGTAGACCATGACAAAGTGGCTGCTGCTAGAGCTGTGACGCCGATAGTCACGAGCAATGTTCACGTCACGGCACCAGTGGGCGCCAACGGCGAGCTGATTGTTCTCGCAAGCCGGAAAACATCGATGAAGTCACAGAAGACGAAGCAGACTGTTTCTGAAGCAATCACTAATTTTATTTTCACGTACGACCTGTCCGAAGCTGCAGGCGTAGCCACTTTACCAGGACTGCCTTTAAAATTACACCCAGTCAAGGAGTCAAAAGGGTCAACGTTCGCGACTTTTTTACCTTTAGACTCGACTGGATACTTTGGCTCATCTGACTGGATGGACCAATCTGAAGACGACGATGAGCAGCATGTAGAACCTCTTCTGTGGAATGGTTACGAAAAGAGGTTTGAAGCTCAGTCTGTAGCACTGGTCGAGTCGCTTCCTGGATCCGATTCCCGTGTAGTGACCATTCGAGTGTGGATCAACTCGGAAGAGCTACCAGAGCTGCGCGTCCAACTCCCGACTCATGCACCCACCAAGCACGACACAGCTACTCCGTCTAGCTCGAAGCCTTTAACACCCAGCAGCATGTTTTTACCAGCGAATCCCCAGCGCTCGGAAACTGCCTCGACTGATTCGTCCGTCAAGAGCGCCATATTGTACTACTACCGAGGCTATAAAATGGACTGCGCTCGCTACACTGCGCTGCAAGAACTCTACGACTACATCCGCACTATGCTCTTGAGCGTGCTGTCTCCTTTCGTGCTGCTCGGTATCGTGCTAATCTGTACTGCTGTCGGCGTCTTCGTCTGGCTTCATGTGTTTTACAAATCAGAGTCTGAGATCGACGAAGACGGAGACGACCTGCGCCGCCCATACAGCGAGAAGGGTACAATCTTCCTGGTCTAACTGGCTTCTCGTTCTGTGTTTTTCTTTTGCTTATGTTCTGTTTACGATGCTATTTATTCTCTTAATGCAACCGCTTTATTCTATTCTTGCAATAGCTTCGGGTGCCCAGACCGCGTGGCTCGTCCTGTTTAGCTGGAGTGGTTACTGGCGACGGCTGTACGGGTTACGCCTCCGGGGCGCTGCCCGGACCCCGCTGCGAGTCTCGCTGCACTCGAGTGAGGTTATTCCAGATGGGTCGAGTAAGTGGGTAAGAGTATAATCATACTTGCTATCTGTTTCTTCTGCTTAGCCAGCGTCCGTTTTGCCTTGGTACAAGCAATCTGGTGGGTGCTAGATTGGAAAGTAGCGCCATCTGACCCGAAAGCCATTCACTCTCCTTGGTCTGTATGATGTTATATCCAAGGTCTTTTTTTGTTGCTCAAACAGGACTCTACTTTATGAGGAAACCTTGCAAGCTCGATTGGCCCCAATTGCATTATTTTTCTTATCTCTGCTTCCAGTTCATGGTGAATTTCAGAGTATGTTCTTACCCTGATAATGCGAACTGTGGAGTGAGCAATAAAAAAGACCCAGCATAGAACAGTAGTAAAACAGGGGAGAGTGGCTGGGATAAGTATGACGAGTATTTGTTAAAATTTGTGAACGTTGCTTTTGGCTCGGATGATGTTCCCTTCCAATCCAGTACGCTCCAGATTCATTGTACTGAGGCGAAGCAGACGCTGGTAAAGCAGAAGTTATATTAACTGTTAATAACTGTTAATAACTGCTAACTGCTATTAACTGTTATTAACTGTTATTAACTGTTATTAACTGTTCTTAACTGTTCTTAACTGTTAACTGTTAATAACTGTTCATAACTGTTAATAACTGTTAATAACTGTTAATAACTGTTAATAACTGTTAATAACTGTTAATAACTGTTAATAACTGTTAATAACTGTTAATAACTGTTAATAACTGTTAATAACTGTTAATAACTGTTAATAACTGTTAATAACTGTTAATAACTGTTAATACCTGTTAATAACTGTTCTTAACTGTTAATAACTGTTAATAACTGTTAATAACTGTTAATAACTGTTAATAACTGTTAATAACTGTTCTTAACTGTTAATAACTGTTAATAACTGTTAATAACTGTTAATAACTGTTCTTAACTGTTAATAACTGTTCTTAACTGTTAATAACTGTTAATAACTGTTAATAACTGTTAATAACTGTTAATAACTGTTAATAACTGTTAATAACTGTTAATAACTGTTAATAACTGTTAATAACTGTTCATAGCTGTTGACTGTTCATAACTGTTAATAACTGTTCACTGTTCATAACTGTTCACTGTTCATAACTGTTCACTGTTCATAGCTGTTCATAACTGTTCATAACTGTTCACTGTTCATAACTGTTCACTGTTCATAACTGTTCATATCATAACTGTTCATAACTGTTCACTGTTCATAGCTGTTCATAACTGTTCATAACTGTTCACTGTTCATAACTGTTCACTGTTCATAACTGTTCATAACTGTTCACTGTTTATAGCTGTTCATAACTGTTCATAGCTGTTCATAACTGTTCATAACTGTTCATAACTGCTCATAGCTGTTCATAACTGTTCACTGTTCATAACTGTCCACAACTGTTCATAACTGTTCAGAACTGTTCATAACTGTTCACTGTTCATAACTGTTCACTGTTCATAGCTGTTCATAACTGTTCATAACTGTTCACTGTTCATAACTGTTCACTGTTCATAACTGTTCATAACTGTCCACAACTGTTCATAACTGTTCATAACTGTTCATAACTGTTCACTGTTCATAACTGTTCATAACTGTTCACTGTTTATAGCTGTTCATAACTGTTCATAGCTGTTCATAACTGTTCATAACTGTTCATAACTGTTCATAACTGTTTACTGTTCATAACTGCTCATAGCTGTTCATAACTGTTCACTGTTCATAACTGTCCACAACTGTTCTTAACTGTTATTAACTGTTATTAACTGTTCTTAGCTGTTATTAACTGTTCTTAACTGTTATTGACTGTTAATAACTGTTATTAACTGTTAATGACTGATAACTGTTAATAACAGTTAATAGCAGCTATTAGCTGGTAATAACTGTTATAGCATTTCATTCAGTAAGCGATGCCAGATTACGACAGGAAAAGGAGGTCACAAATGGGTGTATATGTGATAATGAAATAGACGGGTCAGAGACCTAAATCAGCGAAGAGAACTGTGGGTATCTCAAAAGCTGGGGCTAAATCCAAGCCTCAAATGAAAAGACCCAAAGGAAAGGTACCCATAAAAGGTGTAAACGTACTACAGGGTACAAAATGGGAGTGTTAACGGATATGCGACGACAAGCTTGTATTCCGAGTCTCGGAAGAAAAGGAAGCGCCAATTCTCGACCACATGGATGGTTTATGGGGTCAAGCACAATACCTGTTACTGACAGTTTATTTATCATACGCGGGTTCATAATCATGGCTCTATTCCATCCATTGTTTTCAAGTCGACACATTTTTCACACTAGACCAACATGGTATTTTCATCTCCGGTGATGACAGAAGCATTCGTTTTGCTCTGATGAAGGAGTTTCATTAATTTCTTATCGACTGTTTATTAGTTTGATTTGCTATAGATAACACTCTTCTAGCCCATATTTAATGCTGAAACTTGTCTCTGATCCTATGCGCTCTCAGTCTAGTTCTGGAGAGCGGGATAGCCTTCCTCAGGCAAAGCGAGAGGAGCCACGGGTCCGGGCAGCGCCTGGCCGCCGGAGGCACACTGCCCAGTGGTGAAGCCACTATTCACGACTCGAGCAAACCAAGAGGAGCTAGGGGGTGCTGTGCAGCGCCTTGGCCGCCGGAGGCATGACCGAGCAGCTGTTTCGTCGGGAAGCGCAGGGGCCAAGGGCACAGAAGAGGGATATATTCATGAAACAGTCGTTAACAGTAGATAGAAAGATGCACATGGGTCGGTTAGTCCGAAGTTTTAGCGATTCGCAGGCGGCCATGCTTTCGGACCTGACGGTCCATCTGGTCGCGCAGCGAGTGGCAGCCAGAGATGGTCACAGCGATAATGGACTCCAGGCGGTCGAGCGGGACCTTGGATTCGAGCAGAAGCAGTGACACTTTCTCGGTTTTACCTATGGTGGCCACTGTCAGAAACGGCAGGTCTGACTCCTCAGCATTGTTGGGGTCAAGCAGTGGGTTGATCGAGTCGTATAGAGCAGAGGAACAGGCGCTCACGTAGTCGTACATAGGCACGCCGGCGTCTATCAGGGCTAAAGTGGTGGCATTTATACAGGCAGAGAAGAAGCCTCCATCTTGGGCCAGAACATGTAGTGAGATGACTATCTCGGTTCGCGGATGCAGGTGGCCCATGATGGCTTCTTGGAAGGTGCGCTGGATGGACATGGCCAACTCTTGGATTCTTCTGTCATTGCGAGGCCGCTTCTTGCGGTCTACTGTGCTAAATGGCGATACAGATATATTCACAGATAGGAACACCGAGTCGGTGTTCGAGTGACTCCGTAGCTCGGGCTCCTTAGGACCCTGCACCAGACAGAGTACTTTCGTCTCTCCAGCCTCCACGAAAGACGAGCCGTCAGAGCTGTTGGCATGGGTGTTCAGACCACAGGAGAACTTTCGGAGTTCATTCCATCGTCGGCCGTCTGTGGGTCATGTTAGCGGATGTGGGCGCGCGTGCCTCCGGCGGCCGGGCTCCGCCCGGACCGGGTTGTGCTCGCTTCGCGAGCGGCGGTCGGCTCCGCAATGGCGGAACGAGGAGCTCTGCAGCAGATTCTGCAGTTCGATTGAGATCTTCAGTGTCCTCGTCAAGCGCTCATCAGAGGGTCTGAGTGCCAGTCACTTACCGACTCGAAGGCCCTCGGGAGAATAGAGCTCAAACCGCGACATCTTAGCTGACAGGTCTTGTTTCGTGAATTATGGGTGATCTCGCTTTTTCTCTGTGTCACGGTCCTCGTGTGATAAAGATTGATTGACTCTTATCAAAGATGTTGGCTCTTTTTCAATTCCATCAGCTGTGCCATGGGTTGTCGGGTTGTGAATTTTTCAGATCATCAGTCGCGATAAGCTAACTTGCATGCTTATCTTAAAACATGAGTTCACTTATTCCGTCAAACGGGGTTCTCACGCTTACTCCAGCACCAGATTATAGTCTAGCAGTCTCGTGTATCTTACTCTGGCAAGCCCAGAATGGGCTTTGGTGTTACTTTTGGTCAACGGTGTCAAGAAACATCAGTCGGGAATGTGGTTCAAGTGCCTGTTTCTTTAAGTTGATAGTTCTCGTAGGCATGCCAACTCTCGCACTGACGAGCGTTCTAAAGGGGTTGGGGTGTCAAAAAGTTCACCCCAACCCAAACTTCCAGAATATCTTCACCAGATCTCAGCTGCGGACTGATATGTTGTAGCAGAGTAGCACATCCACTGATCCAGATATCAGACTGCTGCCGTACCCGTCGATATATATATATTTATTGAGCAATGATTTCGATTGTCTACTGTGGAGTTTGCAGCTTCCCACCAGAATACTGCGAATTTGGAGGAGTTGCTAAGAGATGCCGCGAATGGCTAGAGAAAGAGCATCCTGACATGTACCAGAAGATATACTCGGTCGAGTCTCTGGAGCAGGCGACGTCAGGCCTTTCACTGGAGAAGCAGGAGGAGATTGAGCGCAAGATTCAGAAGCAGCAAGCCAAAGAGGAGGCCAAGGCCGAGCGAGAACTGCAGAAAAAGATGGCTACCAAGGTGACCATCAAGCGAATTGAGAGATCAAAGAGAAAGCATGTGGTGTCCATCACGGGACTGGAAGTATTTGGCATTGATCTCAAGAAGCTGGCCAAGACCTTTGCCTCGAAGTTCGCCACAGGAGCGAGCGTGACCAAGACTCCAGACGGGCGAGACGAGATCATCATCCAGGGCGACGTAGCTGACGAGGTGGAGGAATATATCCAGGAGCTGCTAGAAGAGAAGGGCCTCGATGAGGTCAAGGTCGAGCAGATTGAAGACAAGCCGAAAAAGAAGAAGCAACAGCAGCAGCAGCCAGGCACGGCCTAATTGCACTCTCTCCACCTCATTCCAGGGCTGATTCCTGCTAATGCATATTGTATTTAATAATAATGACTCCGAACACTCTTCAAACACCCTCGCCTAGCGGAGCCGTCGACGCTCGCGCAGCGAGCACAACGGGTCCGCAGGACGCTGGGGGCAGTATTGGTAGTGTGCGGTAATTAAAAGTCTATAAATATTTGTTTTTGAAGCCCTTGAGGTTCTCGTAGACAAGGAAGATGACGGCACTGGAGGGCGCAGCGCGGGCCAGGGTGATGCCGCAGCCTCGGTACAGTGCGGCCACCCCTCCCTGGCGGTAGATGGCTGCTCCCGTGGCGAAGAAGCCTGTTGATGGCTTCGAAACAGGGCCGGTGCTAGGTGCTGCCGTGCTGTTGAGAATCTGTTCGGTTTGCATTCGGCTCTTGATTGTGTCGGCAGGGAACAGCGAGAGGTTGTAAGAAATGCCGGCAGCGGCACCAGCGAGCATGGAGTCGGTGTTGTTGCCCGCTTCAGTCGATTCTCTGCCTCGAAGCGTTTTCAGAACTGAGCTGACGTACTCGTAGGCACCGAACCAAGCAGCAGAGCCTCCGGACTCACGGATGAGGGTACCGGTCTGGCCCCTCCAGAAGCCACGGATGCCACCGGTTTTATAAATAGAAAGAATAGTGCGGAACGCCCCGACTTTGGGACCGTTATGCTGCATCATCTGGACCTGTATCCTGCACTTGACAAGCTCTATAGGAGTGAGGATCAGTGAGGCAAATACACCGCTTCCAGCACCACACAGAAGGGAGGCACTGGACGCACTAATCTGGACATTGTTGTCCTTGATGAGGTTCTGGAGGATGTTGTATGCAAAAAAGAGTGCCGCATTCTCAGCAGCTGCTCCGACAATGGGTGAGGAAATGCCTCTATAAAGGCCGCGAATGCCCTCCGACTGGATGCTCTTGCGAAAACAGTCGACAGGACCCTTGAATTGCGCATGCTGCGAATCCAGCGGCTGGCTCTGTAGTCGTACCTTGACCGTGTCAAACGGATACTCGATGAGCTTGCCAGTGGCACCAGCCAGCGACCCGCAGATTATGTCCGATATTGGGTCTTTGATCTCCTCCTTGATATCTTGGACACTGGATACAGCGGCCGAAGACGCTGAGGAAGCAGAAGTAGCCACGGCAGATTCTGGCATAGCATGAACAACCGATACATTAGTGTTGACATTGATGTTGACGTTTGGGTCAGGAGTATTCTGGCTCTTGAGCTCGGGCAGCAGAAGTCCGCTAGCAGGCTGTGCTGAATCCATCTCCGGGTATGAGTAAATGACGAATGATAGTTGCAAAAAATAAGAAACAATAAATCAAAAACGAATGAGCCAAATACCGGAAATCAGAAATATCTATAAATATCAGTATGACAAAATGGCAAGGCAATGTAACATCAGTCAAAGCTCTCTGAATCCTAAGACTGTGATCACTTCGCTGCACCTGCCTGCGTGATGACTGCGAGATGATTGCCGACTGTAACTACTGACTGGCTGACTTGCTAAGGACAGTACCTAAACCACAAAGCAACAACTCTTCAGTTCTGTTCAGTTCAGCTTAGTTCAGGTGACTTCAGTTGTCAGAACAGATTTCGAACGTCGTTCAGCAGCTGTGCGCAATTAGCCGAGCTGTTAGTAGGACAGACCTATATTTATACCGCGAATGAGCAGGCAGCCGAATGAAATGCCTCTGATATCACACAATAAATACCACTCCTTCTAATCTCATAAGCTTGGAACCATAGTGTGCATAAATCACTCAAATCACCGACGTAGTTGATTTAGTTTCAAGGCCAGAAAAAAAATTAAAATCAGAGTCAGCGAGTTCAGGGGCCTGCAGGGAAATGCGCCGAAAAAAAAAATTAAGCCTAGACAATTTCATATATCACGTGATACCTCGCTATCTTACCCCTGGTTCCCGCCCGTTTCACCACCGCCCAAATTCCCTCTTGCTCAATCCCCCAATCCGGCTCCTGACGGCCAGGCTCCTCACAATCCCCTTTGGCACTGCCGGCTCAATCACAGGTGAGAGGATTCTCGGAGCCCAGAGCCGCGACAGCTAGAGGGCTCATGCCCGAGCAGGGACTCCCTCCAGTCGGAGTCCGCTGGAGCCTGAAACCCCGCTGGTCCGCAGTGGACTCGAAGTGTGCCTCCGGTGGTCGGGGTAGAGTTCCGAACACCGTGGCTCCTCCAGTGGAGTTCGAGCAGTGATGAGGCCATACTACTCGCCATCATAAGAGCGTTATATTGTAGTTATAGTTAGATGTGTGGCCGACTCCCACCGCCACAAGCGCCAGTTCAGCAGCTCTTCATTCCCCTTTACTACGAAAATATTTCGTCAAGTTAGTGTTCTCACTTCATTTCTGTTATATTGCTCCCTCCGGGTTGCTGTGCTTGCAATACCGGCCACAGGGAGTGGCCTCCTCGAGCGCAGCGAGAGGAGCAACGGGGTCCGGGGCAACGCCCCGGCCGCCGGAGGCGCACCACCCGGCTCGAACCGTGGGACAATTATAAATACATTAGAGGCTAGTCGGCTAGAAGTCGAGGATTTGCTTGAGAGGGAATGCTTTAACGGTCGGCAGCGGCTTGGGGTCAAGATAGTATACATTGCCGTCGTCGTCGTAGCGCTCTCGGTCTTTCTCGGACAAGGTGAAGACCTCCTCGACAACGTCTGAGGCGTCCTGCAGCACCTGGACGAACATGCTTTGAATCTGGTAGGCGTGGCTGCGCATTTTGCGGCGCACGAGTCCCTCGATGAGGCGGACGGCCTCTGGTTGGGCCTCGTGGAGTCGATCGATGAGTCGGCCCATGGAGTTGACGAGATACTCCTCTTCGTATATGCTTCCTTTTTTGCCTCGGGCACGTTTACGTTCCTCGCGGCGTTTGTTTTTGGCCGTTCGGCGTGACGCGCCGGTCTGGGCAGTTCCAGCTGTTTTGCCAGTGTACCGGGTAAAGAATGACGGAGCAGTTGAGGATTCTGTCGGGGCGATAGAAACATTGTCCGGTGTGTCGTCTTCTGGGCCGCCGCCAAAGAAACCAAGAGGGTCTTCAGCCTTTTTGGCACGCAGCTCACGGATACGGTTCACTTGAGACTTGATCTGTGACTTACAATCCGACACAAGCTCAGACACTTGGCCGAATCCTTCCAACAGACCAGGATCCACAACCGATTCGAGGTATTCGGGGTGGCTGTGTAGGGTTGAAACTCTGATGGCCTCGTCATAAAGATGCCCTTTACACAAGACTCTGGCTGCTTCTTTGACGTCGCTGAGATAGTCCAGTTGAATCGTGGCCGCCGCCTGGTACTGATGAGCATCGTATGCTAACTCTGCCAAGTGTTGAGCGGTTTCTTTGACTTTTTCTGGGCTGAACTTTGACTTGTTCTCGGTCAGTACGGCCAGAGCAGGACTCCAGTCGCCCGACAGCTGGTACACATCAACTGCATCTTCGTATCTACCTAGAGTCTCATATGCCAGAGCCGCTTCGGAATAATTAGTTTGCCCTTGAAGGTACGAAGCATATAGCTCGAGGATCTGATCTTGTTTAGTGGCCTCGTATTTGTAAATAGCCAGAGCCTCCTTATATAGCTGGTGTTCCACAACATAATCAAGCAGCTCTGGAAATGCTTCTTCGCCAAGCAGAGACAGGTTGAGCAGAGCCTTAGCATATCGTTTGAGATGTGTGTCAATCAGAAATTTGCCACGAAGAGGTGTTTGCAGCTGGATATTTTGCAGAAATGGTAGGTATTCTTTTGGATCTTTTTGTGATTGCTGGGCGACAAGAAGGGTCAATTCAAGGTCATACAGGCCAAGAGCTGTTCGGTACAGGAGTTCTACGTCCTGCAGGAAACACAAGTGCTGCACGGCCGTCTCGGCAACAGCAGAGGAGGCACCTGAGCCCTTTGGAGGAAACAGTTCTTTGGTAAGTAATAGGGCAGCTTCAAGATCTGGAGGAGACTTACAGGCATGAGCAGTGAGAATGCTCTGCAAGTACTTGGCTCGGCGCGTGGAAGTGTCTAGGACAGACAAGAGGGCGTCACAAATGCGGTTGATCTTGCCTTCTTTACTAACAGCTGGCGTTGAGGGACCAGCATCCACAGCTTCTGAGCGAACTTTCTCAATGCCTTCTTTGATTGTGGCCTTGTACATGGTCTCGGAAACATCAGCCTCTTTTAGTCCCGATAAGAATAGGTCAATATATTCGACGGTTTCCAGCTGGTCCACAAAGGTATCAAGATTGTTGTAGAATGTCTCTGGAGAATAATCGTGCAGCAGGTTGAGATCGATTCGGTGGACACGGCACGATTTGAATGCCAGATCGTAACGCAAATCATCGATGTTCTTACGGACCTCACTCAGAACCATGATACGAGGATGGATTGTTTCCAAGTTGCCTCGTGGAGCTTGCAAAATAAGAGCCGTTTTTGACGGAATCACAGATACAATTAGAGAACCGCGTTCAATAGATCTGCACCGTTCGTCGGCCTGCTGGTCCTCGTCGGATGGAACACTGATCTCATCCACATTTGAGTTCAAATGACAAAACTTCAGATAGTGCTGAGCCGTTGTGAAAATGACATGGCTCTCACTGATGCTCAGCGAGATAACCGAGCTAGCCAAGAGCCTGTGATTGGCGAATAAACGACCCTTACTCGAGAGGCCATAGGCTGTAGGAGTAGCCCCAGCAATGTCGTTTTCCTCATCACCGGAAACAGCTTCAGGCCTAGAGATCTCCGATGAAGACCCACCATTGACCTCAAAAGAAATACATCGCTCAGGGAAGCTGGCAATATTGGATTCAATGACATCCAGATTGAACGGTGCGAGACGGTGGACTCTTGCGTCTACGGTCTCAAATACAAAGGCGGTGTAGTCAGACTGAGTCTTGAGAATAAATACATCGGGCACAACATTGTGAACGGCCGCCACAGAGTACTCGATCTGGTTGACGTCGTTCTCGTCCATTTCGTTCAGTAGTTCGAGTACCACCAGAGTCGAACCAACTATCTCGTCCACAACGACAGCCACGAGGTTATCGATGAAAGCCAGCTGTTTGGGGACTGTGTCATCTGGCAACACTGCTATCAGCGGGATTTCCTTCAGTACCCTTGGTGCCTTCACTTTGCGACCTTCGGCCGACAGATTCCATCCAGCAATGAGAATCCTCGACCTGGTCAGTATAGCCAGCATATCATTGGTGTTGTTGACAGCGACGTTTAACACTGTCTCGTGCTGGTCTATAGTGAAGGTTCTAAACGCCATAGGAGGTGGAGTATTAGCGACTTTCAAGGGTGTAATCTTAAGATCGGATCCGTCAAGAACCACTGTTGTGCCCAGGTCATTCGGCTTGAGAATGGGTCCGGAAATTAGCGACCACAGAAGAGTATGGGTTTCGAGTCGGAACACACAGCCCGATTCCATCTCATAGCATAACAGCAAACTAAGTGGTTTCTCAGGGTGCCATTTAATCCACTTAATATTGCCATCCTGCCCTCCACGTGGCAGTATCTCCTGCTTCAGATGCCAGGCGTAGTTACTACATGTCCAGAGCTGGACTGTACTTTCATACACAACCGCCAGGACATCCGAGTCAACATTCCACTCGAGTCCCTTGACTGAACTAGCATGAATCAGTTCAGACGCAGACGAGGGAACAGATGAGGGCGCTCTTCGCAGAGAGAACTCGCCTCTTCTCAGTCCGTTTCTCTCGAAAAACACCAGCTCCTGACCCGTCGGTTTATTCTGCACCCCCGCAATAAGGTTTCCAGAAGGGCGCCAGGAAATCACTCCTTCCAGCCAGTCTACAGGCTCAGAAACGCTGTTCAGCGAGCCATCTCGAGCGTAAACACGCACCGTTCTCCTTTTCAACCCATCCACTTCGTCAATCGTGCTCACGGCCACAAACTCTCCGTCACCTCTCCAGCTGATTTTGGTCAGTTCTCTGGAATCGCCGTCTACAACCAAACCAGAATCCACTTTCGCAGGCATTGTCGGGTCACGCAGCGCCTTGGCTCCTTTGCCCTCGAACTGGGTCTCCTTCTTTCCCCAGCCAACCGACACATGCTTCGAAATCTTCAAATCGTCCGTCTGAACGGCAGCCTCGGCAATTGATTCAAACACTCGACTCAACAGAATCACCGACTTCGCTGTGAGGATACTCAGAATCTCCTCATCAGGGCTCCAGGCAGCATCCGTCACTGCATCGTCAATCGACCCCACAATCTCCACCAGCGCGTCTTCACCGCTGTCACTCGCGTTATCACCACTACCACTACGGCTATTCCCCCCTGAAACATTGATCAAATCACCATTCGACAGCACCAGCACCACGCTCTCTGTATCTGAGAAGTACTTCGACGAGAGCACTCTCACCACGCCCAAGCCCTCCTGATCTTCCTGTTCCTCGTGAGGCAGGTCCCATGAAGCAAAGACCGAAACTTGGCCTGATTTCTAGCTGTGTTAGATGTACGGTTCGTAAACCACTGGGCCCTGGCTCACCTCCGGCGGCCGGGCGCCGTCCCGGACCCTGGTTGTGCTCGCTGAGCAAGCGTTTAGGGCTCCGCGGAGACAGTTGTGACGGGCTTTTGATTTGAACAGCCAGTAGAGGAACAATTCGGAGCCAATGCCTCCAGGCGGTGAGGACTTACCGATATTTTCTGGATCTCGACATGTCCGAAGTCGGGGCTGGGGCCGTAGGTGCAAATCATGGCGTCGCCGAAAGCGTCAAATTCGGCCCACGCCAGAGGCAGGTCCGGTACTGTCACCGACCGCACCGTCAGCACCCCGCGGTGTGCCGTCACTAGATTGCGCATTGGGAGTCTCTTGCTTGGATCAAGGGCTGCTGGATCTGAGCTTCACGGCCTGCTTCAAAAATAAAACTCGCCGTGCATCTCCACAGCAGCCGTGTGAGACCTAACCCGATGAGCTCAGGGGGACCTCATCTTCGTACCGGGGGTCAGACAACACCAGGCCGAATTACTATAGCCAAACAGAAGGTGAAAGTCCATAAGAGCTGAAATGTTGTTCCACCAGCCTAAGCACTGGCTCAATTTGTCGTCCAGGGGGGTGCAGAGTTTGACGGATTTCCAGACCCTACGCATGTTGCCAGTTGTTAAGAGAACATTCGCATACTAATTGACGGAATTTGGAGCCGAGGGGTTTAACCCGGAAAGCGCAGCGACTGTATGAGGTAGGTGAGCAGCTTAACCCATTGAGTCAAATAGGAGAGGGACTGGCCAGTACTGCACAGTATTCACAATGTTCTGTTATCTATTGCATGTACTGATATAGGCAGAACTATATTTGAAGGGTTAAGATACGCATGTATGTCCAACATATGTCCAACAGGAGTGAGTTGAGAGGATCCACACCGCCAAAAACAGTTTAACTATCTTCCATAAATATCCTATAATATTTTTAGGTGATGTAGAGTAAAGTTGTATTCAAGAGCCCTGATATCTATAACATTGCACTTAAGGGAGTCTGAAGAACTCCAGGAGCCTATCCAGACCGTGTTAGCGGCAAAAGTGCACACAGACCTCTTGCTGCATCCTTCTTGACGAGAGCGTGCTCGCAGAGTACTAATTTAATTCATTCATAGATATCATAATATACAGTTCTCTCAGAGCGCGGCTCGAGGAGCAGCGGGGTCTGGGGCAGCGCCCCGGTCGCCGGAGGCGTGGAGGGGGCCCCCAGCGGCGAGGGGACCAGGCGAGCGTTATCCCGAGCGTTGCTTCATCCGCGAGTATTTCGCACGCTCGGCATCTGAGACACTGGCACGCACCTTGGAGAAGGCCTCTTCAAAGTGCTGGGCAGTTACACGGACATAGGCCGGGCCGTCTTCGAAGTTGCCAAGCTTTTTGCGGGCCTGGATGACGGTACGGAGCGCAAGGCCAGCGGCTTCACGAGTAAGGTTGGCCAGGTCAGCGCCAGAAAAGTTCCTGCACCGTTCATCATGACCGATGGAGACGAGATCGACGTCTTCGTTAATCGGCGTAGTTCTGCTCACAGTCTTGAGAATTTCGACGCGCTCGTCGGCCGTGGGTAATTCAACATAAAGTTGCTTGTCCAGACGGCCGGGTCGCAGCATCGCGCTGTCAATCATGTCGGGACGGTTAGTCGCGGCAATGACGTAGACTCCCTTTCTGTCGCCAACACCATCCAGCTCAGTCAAAAGGGTGTTTACGACACGAGACGAAGACTCGGAGTTAGAGTCGTCACGACGTGGAACCAGGGCATCCAGCTCGTCAAAGAAAATAACGCATGGCTCTGACGCTCTAGCACGCACAAACACTTGTCGCACTGCTCGTTCAGACTCACCTACGTACTTGTTCAGAAGCTCGGGTCCGCGTACAGAGATGAAATTGGCCTGCGATTCATTGGCAACCGCCTTGGCAAGCAGCGTTTTACCACAGCCAGGGGGGCCCCACAAGAGCACTCCTGAAGGGGCACGAATACCAGCAGCAGCGTACAACTCCGGGTTCTTGATAGATTCCACAATCGAGTATTCAAGCTCTTCGCGAATTGTGTTCATTGCTCCAACGTCGTCCCACGTGACATCTGGTACTGTCGTAAACCCTTCACGTTTGGACGATGGTTGTACAGAAGGAAGGGCAGTCATGAAATCGTCAAAGGTGATGGCCACTCCAGAAAGCTGGTCTGACGTAAGTGGATCGGGATGCGCTGTAAGAAAAGCCTTGATCTCGTTCGGGGGGATGGGAAATGCATTGGTATGAGTGGTTTTGGCGGTCTCGGAATGGGTTTCTGGGAGAGCTTTATCGGCCCTTGTCGTTTGTTGGACGGGGTGATGAAAGTGGTCGAGGCTATCGTCGACGGAAACAGCACCATTTGAAGCACCATTGGGGGTACCGTTATTGGCACTATGGGCACTGCTGGGGGCTCCCAGTGGCGGAGACACAGTATCGTCACCCATATCCACATCCATGCCCATGCCACTGGTACCTTCTAAAGACACTTCCTCGACAGCGCCATTGACCTCGACAACACTTTCAGTGCTAGCGACATCATGTTCACCTGGAAGTCTGCCTAAGATTCTTTTGATAGCACAGGCACCGGCGGCAGTGACTAACGCATTCAGATCTGCTCCAACATAGCCCGGGGTTAACTTAGCAAGTTTTTTAAAATTGAAGTCCTCGCCTCCGTCAAGCTTGAGTTTTCTTGACATTGTTTGTAAGATCTTTTGTCTCGCTTCCTGGTCGGGAACGCTCATGCAGATTTCGCGGTCAAATCGTCCACCTCTTCGGAGAGCCGAATCTATAGCATCGGGACGGTTGGTAGCACCGATAATCATCACGGGTTTTCCACCTGTTTTTTCCATCGACACATCGTCCATACATGTTAGTAGCTGGGCAACAATTCTCCGCTCCATCTCTCGTTGAGCGCTTTCACGCTTGGGTGTAATGGCATCAATTTCGTCAATAAATACTAGGCAGGGAGCCAAACTTTTCGCTTCGTCGAAGATTTCTCGTAGTTTTTTCTCTGATTCACCCGACATGCCAGAAACAACGGAAGGAGCCGACACATTTATAAATGCGACGCCCAGATCATTTGCTAGAGCGTTGGCCAGCATTGTTTTGCCGCAGCCTGGCGGACCGTGAAGGAGTACACCCCTAGGGATATCCGATCCGATTTCGGCATACACTTCAGGGTGTGAGAGCGGCCACGCTACCATTTCCAGAAGCTGTTTAATGACTTTATCGACGCCGCCAATATCTGAAAGAGAAATACTGACGGCCGGCCGCCGGTCCAGTTTGTCTTTACGCTTCTTCTCTGAGTCTTTTTTCTGTTTTTTCTTCTCTGGAGGACGATCTGACCGAGATGCCGTCCCACTCACAGGTGTCGCAGTACCCGTTCCCGGCACAGATGCGATATTAGGGGTCGTCGCAGTTCGGACAGATATGAGGTCTGCACCCGCCGTTACCTGAGTTGACGGTAGAGAAGAGTCTGTTTCAAAACTAACAGAAACTTCGGCAGGCGGAATATTCCACAGATTCACAACGCTCTTGTTCATTTGATTCATATCTTTCACGTCCATAAGCGAGTCGATATCCACCCCCTCTAGATCACTGTCGAGTTCAGGATCCTGGCTATTTTGTTTTAAAATTTCCTGTTTTTCCCTCTCTTCTTTTCTAATGAGCTCAAAGGCTCTACCAACGGACTCTTCTAGTGCCACTCTTTTGACCCGTCTCAGGCTCAACTCGGCTCTCTGACAAATATCGATAGCCTCGGTTACTCGAAGCTTCTTCAAGTTCAGGAGCAAGTTCAGATCTGCTTCCCGCTTCGCCAATATATTTTCATCTTCATCATCATTCTCCTCTGTATCCCCGTCCTCGGCGACATTATGACCTTTCTTTCTCGCCTCTGCCAGCGCCTGTTCTTCCAAATACTCCCTCACCAGCTGGTAGACAGTCCTATCCAGCGTCGTGCTGGCCGACCCACCTGTCTTTCGGGGTCGTGGCCTCATACTATGAAACGGTGACACACTCCAAATAGATCAATGTCAGGGACTTTGGTTCTCCGTTCCAACTCGACTACTCGAGATACACAGCTATTTAGCAGCCTTTCAACATCACCACTCAAATATTTTTCAGAGCCTGCATGTCCTGTCTTATCTTATCATATAACCTAACCTCGCGATATCAATATCAATAACTGAATTCTCCGGTTGGACAGGAAACCAGTGAGAGTCGAATCACCCCACTGATAGAACCAGGGATGATGATATTGATACTGCCATTAGTGTCACTGCCACGAGTGAGGTTGCTGCGAGTCCACCGTTAATTATACAAACTGATGTTGGTGATGCTGGCGCAGGTTGAGTTGAGCGACCTGGGCTGTGTACTGAGAACTCACAATCTGAGTTGAGCTCCTGTCGTGCTCCCCCGGCGAGCGTTCCGTCCCGAGAGTGGCCCGACTCGAGCGTAGCGAGAGGAGCAGCGGGGTCCGGGGCAGCGCCCCGGCCGCCGGAGGCATATGCCGGACTCTTCAGGCACCAAAGTAGCCGCGTTCGCGGGGGTATGTCCACGGCTGAGGTTGGCTGGAAATTTTGAGTGGTATGATCGGGCAGCGGGCCAATCACCATCGAGGTATGGAATTTCACCTCGATATATAGCTAGAGCTTCACGCATTCGCACATAGACGTATACCACACCGAATATCACTGTCCAAGATGTCCGAAGAAGTTAAGGAGACTCCTTTGAAGACTGGTAAGTTCTGGACCTGGACAGCCAATTGACTCGCGAACGGTGGTGCCGGTTTGGCCGGAAGTTCGAGTTCGGGGGGTGCCTCCGGCGGCCGGGGCGCTGCCCCGGATCCTACTGCTCCTCTCGCTGCGCTCGAGTCGAGACTGGCGGCTCCGCGGGGCAGTTTGGGAGTCCGAGTGGCACTCTGCGAATCTGCGAAACGGAGTATAGCGGTTGCTGAACTCCTTACAACTATCGAAGGTTGTCTGGTGTGGGGACAATGCGTTACGAGATGTGATATCATACGATGATTTGGCAGCGCAGCTAGAAGCAGCAGCGATCGTGGTTGCAGCGCGGCGGCTCCTGAGGAAAGAATGGCTAAGATCAGGCAAGAGAAATATGGCCAGTGAGAGGAAGAATTTCGGTTACTAGAAAGTGTACTAACGTCGCATCAGTTCAAGCCAACCCTCTGTAAGTTCATTGTTCATTGGATTGATACTGTTCTCCAGACGAGAAACTGCTTTGTTTGGATGATGGTGATGAATTGACTTGACTTCAAAGAAATGTCGCCCTGTTGGTGTTGAGAGAATGTTTGAGCTGTGGATCCATATATTGCGCAACACAAACATGGCATAGCAATTTTTGTTGTTTTGATTACAGTGTCCGGCTCTGAAGGAATTGTACCACCGAGACAGGCACTAAAAACGGGCGTGTCCATCGAATCGACGGCTTTATTTTCGGCCCTTGAGGACGTCTTGATCTATTGTGTCAGCTAAATGCTGAAGTGTGATGTTCGTTTATTTTTTTGTGCCAGTGCTGCGACTAATGAAACTGGTTATTGTTCGACCATCTGTCGAATTTGTCGACAGTTCCCAAATGCCCAGTGCCAACTTTGCTGTCGACATTCAATCACAACACGGTCAATGAATTCTTGAGGAAGAGCAGAGGAGAACAGCAATTTCAACCTGTCGCGTTTGCAGCGTTGCAGCGACCGTAAAACCCCTCGAGCACACCACGAATAGTGTCTTGTCAACATTACTAACACAAACAGCTTCCCTCAACAGAACCAGACAAAGCACTGTTGGCAGAACTATGTGGACTACCACAAGTGCATCAAGGCCAAGGGCGAGGACTTTGCTCCATGCCAGGTCTTCTACCGCGCCTACAGCTCGCTGTGCCCCACCTTCATGACTGAGGCTTGGGACGACCAGAGAGCTGCCGGCAACTTCCCTGCCCGTATTTAAGACATCAACTCTAACTAGTAGGTCAATCATCATAGTAATTTCCTACCAACTGTTCCCACAACTCCGGCGGCCGGGGCGCTGCCTCTCTCGCTGCTTTAGAGTTGGGCCGGTGGCTCTGCGCAGCGTGGGCATTCGCGAAGCCAGTAAAGCTTTTTTCCTTCGTGACCGTGCTGTGGGCTTGAATGTCGGTCTGCTCACTCTTATATTGCAGCAGTGGACATGAATGTTGATCTGCTCACTCTTATATTGCCGCAGAAATCAATTAATAGCCCCGTTTCCCCTGATGGCTATGAACTTCCTGAACTATGTTCTGTTCATTGCGTGAGCCCTGCACCAGTGCTTCAGCGCAACCAACAATATTTTATTGAGACCGCAGAAAGCGTGGATTCACTGATCGTGTCCTTTACTTCTTGGACTTTTCTCAGCATACTACTGTCCGCGTCTTCTTCTCTTGCTTCACTCTTCCCTGGCCGAGGCCTCGACTTGTGGGAGACTGGAGGCTTTACTTGACAATCCAGGTTTCATCTCACAAGGTAGGATCGTATCGGGTGGATACTCAATCTCTTTCTGCGGATAGTAGCGCTTGCGCTTCTTTACCCCGACTTTTACTGTCTTCTTCCTGGGCCTGGAGATATCCTCAACACCTTCGATATCCGCCGTTCTCTTCGATACCACAGGCAGACGACGAGACTTTTTGGTGTGTCCGTGTTGTAAACTATCAAGTGGTACTATTGCCTGATAAGACATCTTCTGAGTCGTTCCACGGCCCGCCCCTTATTGTCTTGTCCTGTGGCTGGGAAGCAACGCCAATATCTCCAATACCTGCCGTCCTCTTTGACGGCAGAGGTGCCAGACGAGAATATTGGGCTGTTCCCGGGTTACTCCCGGGTTACCCTCATCCATTCCCTCCTATCCAAACGGTAAATTCGGAACTTGTGCCTGATAAGTTATCTTCTGCCCAACAGGTGCTTGTTTTGCCTCGGCACAAGCAATCTGGTGAGTGCTGGATTGGAAAGCAACATCATTCGGGCGGAAAGCAACTTTCAGAATTTTCTGCAAATCCAGCTCCCAGTCACAATCCTCGGTGTGTATAATGTTATATCCGAGGTCTTTTTCATTGCCCGATCCATCGTTCACATTACTAGGGTACCTGATATCCCGTTAGGCCCCACCTGTACATAAATGCTGAGCAATGGGCTCTCCTGGCCGATTATTTTTCTTTTTCTTGTCTCTGCTGCCATTTCCTGGTGAGTATCACTATATGTTTTGCCCAACGAGTCCTGGTGACTTCTCACTCGAATGACAATGGTAGAAACAGCATTCCGTAGAGTGGCGTCTTCTTGTTCACTCCATTCCATGTACACACCATTTTAAACATGCCAATTTTCCTGGTCTCATACTCCTTTTTCTCGCAATACCAAAAAACAGGAATGAGAAGATCATAAGCACCTTGGCTCTTCTTAAACCAGTACCCATGTCCTTTCCGGAAACCAAGAGCTAACATACGATGAACAAGCGAGTCATCCGCATAGGACCAGTGGCTCAAATGAGCCTTCTCGTTTATAAACTCATCCGACATACAAGTATTCCTCCCCCCCCCATATAGTCTCTGCATATTTCTCATAAAATCCCCAACCGTAAAGTAAGACCTCGAAGAACTGCAGCACCGGCCATCACTCTCCCGCAAAGCTCTCTCAGGCCATCAGCGGGAATCGATTGTTGGAAAATCTGTGAACTGAGACAGTGCAGGGTGTATTTATCGAACGAAGAATCAATTTGGAACTTCGGATCCGTCGATTTCAGCTCAACAACAATCTCGCGGGCCGCGTAAACTAGAACGGGTTCACTGGGATATGAATTATGCAGAGGACGATCTACCATTATATTTTGAATCCGGTAACTGATCATCATCGTCTATGCAGTCATTCATAAAATATGATCCAGATCCAGTATTCGATCGTCTTGGTCGGACTTCATATTTGCTATCTATTGATTCTATCCTCTTCCCCTCTTCGTTCCATCTTTCTCCGCTTGTTTCATGTGCCTATCGACCCCTCTTTTCTCTCTACTTATTTTTCTATATGAAGGTTTCCATCTTCCCTCTCTTTCTCACTTCTCAGTTCGAAAGAGATATTTTGTGAAGATATCAGCTTCTTTTTAAATACAATTGTTTCTTTCTATTCTTCTCGGTGATTCTCCTACAGTAAGTTTCCTTAATCGTCCTGCTGCATCCTTTAAGGAGGCGTGGTATAGAAAGAGTAGCACACACATTCTGAGTGATTTAGTATATCCATCGTACTGGTCACTCCCTCGCCATAGCGATACTTATTCGCGAAAAATAGCATCAGTGGCCGGACTGTAGCAGTAATCAGAGAGCGGCAACCTCAAATTTGGCCGCACTATATACCCCACTGCAATCAATTAACTGGGCGTTAGATGGCATTCAGCATTGTTCTTTGGTTCTCAATATTTATCTATTCTGCCCTTTTTACCGACTTCGCTGTTCGCTACAGTCTAAGCCCGAACTCCGCTTGAGGAGAGCATAGGGTTCTGCTGTCACATGAATGTAATATTCTGTTTACTCGGTTGTCTCCGAAGTATATTCATTTTTTTGCGTTTTCGACGATACTAATAGCCACCAGACTAATCTCTAGGTCCAAGCGAAGGCATATTTCATTGCTCATCACCTAGAAGACATATCTCAGAAGACAGTCACGAGAATAAGGAAACTTGGCAGGAAGGGATATGGCCAACAACGCTCAAAGGATGACTGATAATGCAGCCAGAGACGTTCCTCAGGCAGAGGCAGCGGAAGAGACCATTCCTGACGACCTTCTGGATAGAAATTTATTCTTCAAATTTGGAATGGTTGAAAAGTACATCAGTGCAACCGAAACAGGCGACATCAACATGTGTGGCGAGGCACTAATCTCACTTTGCTCAAAGTTGCAAGGTTATGGATTAATTGCTGTCATAACTGGGGACGAATGGCAAAATATATTAGGAGAGTTTTTTCTTCGGGACCTAGATTATTTTACACAGTACGGCAACGATGGAGCCTTAGTTAAGTTACAGGATCGGTACTACCAACATTTGCAACGATTGTGTACTCAGTACAGCTGAAGGGGTCGTTTTTAAATTGCGTGACCCAGTTTTTTGTTGATTTTGACATCACGACAAACAGTAGTACTGATGAAGCCAAACAAGTGTTATTAGCAGCATGTAAACAGCACAATTTGAAGATCGGCGGGAAGAATGTTTCACCAATTTCGATCACAAAAGACTCCCTGATGAGTATCATTGATGCTGTAGGTAATTTAATTGCCACTGATCCACGCACTCAAGGGCAAGTAGTTCGTGCATTTCACCAACAGTATCTTAATCACGATGGAATTATTGGTGCTTTTTGGAGACGCATACAAGATGTGTGTCGTAATACTGACGAGCGTGGCTATAAGAAGTACTACTCTCCTTTGATAACAATCGTTCAGGCAAGTATGGTAGGGAAGTCGCGACTCATAAAAGAGCTCGCCATAACTTATTCCTATACCGCTTACATATGTTTCCGTCAGTCTGGAAGCACCGGATATCCCAAGGCCAGATTTAATGATCTCATCAAAAGCATTAGTGATGCATCTGCGACTGATGATTCTGTTGCGGGAGGATTTTTACTTTTTATCAGGTGCTGCTTATACTTCGTTACTACCAAGATTGAAGCATCTAAGCAGCCTGGTGGAAGTAGTTTCTCCTTTGCTGACTGCTGGCATATGCAAGAAACAACGCAAACATTTGAAGAAAGTATTAATTCTTGGCTTGATGGATATTCAGCTATTCCCTCTGGGAGCTACACTCAGCCGCCAAAAATTTCGAAAGTACATGTGAGCCCTCACGAGAAAGGAGCGAAAATACTGGAGAGAACGACGTTAGAATTGGAACTGGAATGGCGAAAATATAGGGAGGCAATTGGGAGAGATGACTGTTATTTCCTTCTTGCTGTTGACGAAGCTCTCAAATTACTAGAGGAAAGGGGAAATATGAAAATGAGCTACTTACGAATCCTCCGGAAACTATTAGCATCTCTATCCAAATATTGGCCGGGGCTCTGCTGTATTCTAGCTGATACATCGTGCCGGCTTGGAGAGTTCACACATGCAGACGAGTTAGCTGAGTCAAGCCGAGCAAGTGGAATTGATACTATGCAGCCCTGGTACCAGATTCCCACCTTTGATATTGCGGTTAGGTGGGGCGATGAAGAGATGAATGTGTTGGATTTCAGCAAGCCTCCAAGTATGGGGTCGTGCACTAAGTTCGGTAGAATCGGGTGGTATACGCAGGATAGACCATTTCAGGAAGTATTCAAGCTGGCAAAGTTTAAGTTGCGAAATAGTGGCGACAATAATCTAACAGGAACGGCCTGCATAATGGTGATTTTCTCTCCATTTATGAATCTTGAGTTTGACGTTTGTCAGACTTTAGTAGCATCGAAAATGGCTCTGATTCTAGATCTTTCGCCAACGCGTATGACCATGAAGGTGGGATATCCTAGTGAACCAATTCTAGTTTATGCAGCCCACAAGCTTCTGGTCGAGTTGAAACGAACCGATCCGAGGTACAAAATTGATTCATCGTTCAATAGATTCATGCTGCACTGTCTGCGTTCACTGATCGTGCGGAAGTCGATTCCTGCTGATGGTCTGGGTGACCTTTGCGGGAGAGTAATGGCCGATGCTGCGGTTCCTCGAGGTATAGAATATGATTATTATTTTACAGTTGGGGATTTTATGAAAAATATGCACCGACTATATGGGGGAGAATACCAGTATTCCGGTGCAGGAAATCATGACTTTATGAGTGAGAAGATACATTTGAGCCACTGGTCCTGTGCAGATGATTCGCTAGTACCTCGTATGTTAGCACTCGGTTTCTGGAAAGGACATGGGTACTGTTTCAAGAAGAGCCAAGTTGCTTATGATCTTGTCATTCCTGTATTTAGATACAGCATGAAGAAGAATTATGATACCAGCAAAATCCGCATGTTTGAAAATGGCGTGTACAAGGAATGGAGTGAGCAAGAAGAGAGCACTGTACGAAATGCGTTTTCTGCAATTGTCATTCGAGTAAGGAACCACCAGGACTCGATAGGAAGAACATACAATGAGATTCACCATGAAATGGCGGCAGAGACAAGAAAGCTAATCGGCCAAGAGGGCCCCATGCTCAGCATTTACATGCAATTGGGACCAAATGAGCTTTCAAGGTCTCCTGATAAAGTAGAGCCCGATTTGTGTGACAAAAAAGACCTTGGATATAACATTAGACAGACCAAGGAAAGTGAATGGGACAAAGATTTGTTGAAAATTCTGAAGGTTGCATTCGGCTCGGATGATGCTGCTTTCCAATCCAGCACTCACCAGACTGCTTGTGCCGAGGCAAAACAGACGCTTGCTAAGCAGAAGGGAGCGTACCAGGTACCAATAACGGAAAGAAATGTACAACAGGGACAGGTGGTCAAAGATCAGCGTGCTCCTGGTGTGGTCGTCATGGATCCGCGTGCCCCTGATGTGATGCAATATTCCGGTCAGATACTTCGGTCATCCAAGAGAACAGCAGGTATGGCAGTGGCCGATGATAAATCTATGTCTCACAAGAAAGAAGACAGAAGGATGGTATCCAACAGATGCGAACTTACTAGAGCGTCGCCAAGGTAGGTGAGGATGGCCTATGGCCGACACGATCCAACTTTTTTGTCAGGCACCTGAGTCGTAAACTAGATCAGTGTGTCTCCTGAGGGCTATCGAGACATTCGGGGTATCCAGCTCTCGGAGAAGGTATCTGAAGAATCGGGGGAAGGGTAGCTTCTCAGAAGAAGTAGAAGAAATAAGACGCCGACCAGGATGGCATGCATGCTAGATAGATGGTAAACGGGATTGATCGAAAGGTGATACTTGATGCATCATCCACAGAATCGCAGCCATCATTCTCATCAATAATTATTTAAAATCTTAATCTCACCATATATACTTGTACACTTACCTAATATTGTCCTACACAGTATACATCATCTCTGGTGTTGATAGAGGCTTTGGTCTCGCTCTGATTAAGGAGTTTTACCAGCTGTCAGCCTTGTGATTACGAACTGTGTGTCAGACAAGGTTTCTGATCTGATTGTCTGAGAATCCACTATAATGCATTCTGTCTGGTAGGATCTGGAATTCGCAGCCATTCAGAGCTGTTGCCAGGCAGATCAAGTGGCTGACGGAGGGGTCGATGTATTCATACGTAATTCGGGAATCTCTAAGGATCCAACGAACGTTCTCGAGACTGCTACTGAATCGCTCTCTCGTCTGCTCAATTTCAACACCTATGGTATTGGCAGTCAGGGGTTAATTTGGCTGCCATACAGATCAATCGGAAGCTGGTCGTTGAAGCTGTTCCCCTTTTCTATCTCTATTCTACATGAGTATACAGGCACTAGCAGATATGTCGACAAGGTGGAAAGAGCTAGAGTTCTCGGACCTGAGACATGGCTTCCCTTAAGCAGAGCGCGTCCCCCTAGCATTGTGAAACTTGGATCTTTCCACGACCACTGCCATGCCTGCTGGACTGGAAAGCAAAATCATCCGAGCTGAATGAACCCGTAAACATATATGTATCCCAAATTTCCCGCATGTGTTGGGCGTATAGTACCCCTTAAGCAGACTCCTGAAAAGACACGGCGAGCTCTGTATAGTTTACTAACAGCTGGATCGGATGTGATGACAGGTCCGTCTGGTTCTGAGACTCTCTAGATCAACAAAACACAAGGAGCTCTTTACCCCTGGATACCCCTGGATTTCCTCCTTTCGACGTAACGGGAGATACGGCTGGCGCGGATTTGACCTTTGACCACAAAGCGAGAGAGAATATATAAACGGGCTATTGTTCGTACCAGAGCTCTGTTGTGCTGTTTCTCCGTTTCATTTGATAATCATATACACATATACAGCAAGCACACTGTCTTATATCGTTTGGGCTGGCATTTTCTCTAGTCCTTGAGTTTGAAGTGTTCAGGTCACTGGAGACATCCGCAGGTCACAATGCATAGTGCCGAGTATCTGAAACCCAACGAGACCCAGATCTCGTCGATTCTGGCCGGAGGGTATAGCCACCCTCTGTCACGAGCATGGCAAAACAAGACCCAGTTAAACAAGAACATGTTCATCTATCCGTTGTTCATAACCGACAATGACGACGAGGAGACCGAGATCGCTTCGCTGCCCAACCAGAAGCGCTGGGGCATCAACAAGGTCATTCCCTTTGTAGAGGGACTAGTGAAAAAGGGACTCAGCTCGGTTATTCTGTTCGGAGTTCCGTTGAAAGAAGGCGTCAAAGACGAGTACGGCACTGCTGCGGACGACCCAGAGGGCCCAGTTATTCGCACCGTTAAGGCGCTGCGTGCCCGGTTCCCCGATCTGTTTGTCATGTGCGATGTCTGCTTATGTGAATACACGTCTCATGGCCACTGTGGTGTGCTTAGAGAAGATGGCTCTATCATCCGAGACAGGACTGTGCAGAGATTAGCTGCCGTGGCGGTCAACTATGCCAAAGCTGGCGCCCATGCTGTAGCTCCCTCCGACATGATTGATGGCCGTATTCGTGAGATCAAGCAAGGACTCATTGACAACGGACTAGCACACCGAACTTTGCTCATGTCTTATTCGGCCAAATTCGCTGGTAATTTGTATGGTCCGTTTAGAGACGCTGCTGGCAGCGCTCCGTCTCATGGCGACCGCAAGGCGTATCAATTGCCACCCGGAGGCCGAGGTCTTGCCAGACGAGCTCTGCAAAGAGACATTAACGAGGGTGCTGATGCCTTCATCATCAAGCCGTCGACCTTCTATCTGGACATCGTGAGCGACGCCGCTGAAATCTGCCGCGACTACCTCATCGCCACCTATCAAGTAAGCGGCGAGTTCGCTATGATCCACGCTGCTGCCGAAAAAGGCGTCGTAGACCTCAAGCAGATGGCTTTCGAGGCGGCCCAGGGCTCGCTTCGCGCCGGTGCCAACCTCCTCATCTCTTACTTTACCCCCGAGTTCCTCGACTGGCTAGACTAGCCTGAATTGATACTGTATGAATCCGCAGTCGTTGCCATGCCCCCGGCAGCCGCGGCTCTGCGCCGGACACCGCTGCTCCTATCGGTTCGCTCGAGGCGAGCTTTCCCCCGGAGTGTCTTCTTATGAGACAGGAGCAACGGGGTCTGGGGCAGCGCCCGAGCAGCCAGAGTTGCGGAAGCCATGCTGTTTTTATGTCTTCGTAGTTCAGGACGCTGATGACCTTCGCCAGACATTGAGAGCGCGAGAATAATGTTGACAGGTATAGCAAATCAAAAGTCATATATAAGTTGCAGTAAATGAAAACTAAGCTACTAACATTTTCTGTCTTGCCAAGGGACTAGATCCCAGCAGCACCCCTGACAGTCGTAATCATGACATTAGACGTGAGTGCCAAAAGTCCAGGATGGATAGCGACAACGATAAAGATCTTTCTAACAGATTCAAACAGATTCAAACTGAGCGCTCGACAGTCAGCTGCCATACATATCGGCGATAAAAATTGTTCCATTTTGTGTGTGCAGCGCTTGGAGAGGGAGTGGACGAGACACGGAACATCGAGCAGATCGACAGGAGCGTACGTTCAGTAACAATCTACCTTTCATAGGATCTTGCTGAGATGCTAGAGTTACAAGAATAAATCAACCCCTCTCACCAGCTACTTGATTGGCTCATCAACAGCAATTTCATCTCTGTGAATCACAACAATGTACCTGAGAATTGAGCATTCGAGTGCGTTCTTTGCGAGTTAATCAGCTTGGTAGAATTGACTCTTCCTTTCTTTCCGCTCTCCTCATTCGAGACTCGGACCCTTGGCCTGCCTTCTGGAATAGGCGCTAATTGTCGAATATTCGTCTATCTTCTCTTTCCTAACCCGTGGTATGTTTAGATCTCTGACGGACTCCTTCCCTTAGGCCCTTTTCTTTTGAGGCCTGGATCTAGCCTCGGCCATTGCCATACCCGCAGTTCTCTTCGACGACTTGGATGCCTGACCCGAATATTGCAATATATGCCCTATACGCCAATCTATGACTTTCTGTCCCTGTGGTAAATTGACATCTCTTACTGAATGGTACGCTAGCTTCTGCTTAGCCAGCGTCTCTTTCGCCTCAGCACAGGCAATCTGGTGGGTACTGGATTGGAACGCCATATTATCCGAGCAGAATACAACCCTCAGAATTTTCAACAAATCCTTATCCCAGTCACTCTCCTCAGTC